>WNWK01002934.1:0-92500 GCA_009830355.1 Cherax destructor
GGCTCAGAATGAGAAAACCGAGGTACTAGTGATGCAGGTTTCCGGAACACTGAAATTGTCAACAACAGTATGCTGAAATTTCCTCCTCTCTTCTCTGTCAAACTCCTCTTAGCAAATGATCGTTGCTGTCTGGCAGTCTCAAGGTTGAGTTTAACCAACATGAGTTTGACCTCCTGCATTTAGATGGAACTGAAGATAAGATAGGCCATTAATAGCTCCCATAGCAGCAGGAACCTCAGTTTGGAATGCCATGTTTTGCGACCCCAGAATGGGCCACAATGTATGTATATGTTGATATGATGTATTATATGTATATCAGACATTCCACGCAGCCTTCTTACTATGCGGACGTGGTGCTCTGCCTCCTGATGGCAAAGTGGTAGCACTTATATTTTCCACAACATGGCGGAATCAAGCAGACGCCGTATCAACACTGTGTGTTTGGAGTTGGTGAAGGGGACCTTGCAACCTGAAACGGTGTCTACTATGTTGCAACGAATCCTGCAGGATGTTTATCATATAGACATCGGAGACCTGTATGGAGTGGCGTTAAACGGAATGAGCAGAGTGTTTATCAAGTTGTCATCGACTCAGGAGTATGAGCGCTTGGTTGACACTTATCACGATCGGGTCTATGCAGTTACCAGCGGTATGGAGGTACGACTGAGGGACGTTTCACGCACTTACACATGGATTAAAGTGCGTAACGTTCCATTTGAATAAGACTCTGTTGATTTGATGGACGTCTTCAAGGATTACGGTATCGTCCATGCAGCGAATGTTGGAAAATGGCGAGAGGGGCCCTTTGAGGGCCTCCTAGAAGGCTCTTACTCGCTGAAAATGACCATCAGGCGTCCTATCCCGTCGTATGTTGTACTACCGGACTTCAGGACACAAGCGTATGTTACATATGCAGGGCAAAGGAGGAAGTGTCGTACGTGTGCAGCATATGATCATATGGCGGCGGAGTGTCCTCGGAGGGTACAACAGCGTGCAGTGACTCAGGTGGACAGTGATTTACTGGGAGAGGCGGGTGCTGAGAAGTCAAAAGGAGGACCTGCTCATGGTGCGAAGAAATGGAGTGAAATTTTGGAGAATAGTATGGATACCTGTCGAACGCTACCTGTGGAGGCATTGGTGGATCAACCACAGGTGACAGTGGTGGAGGACATTCCAGAGGTGGTTAGCCCATGCCTGTGTTTGGGGGAACTGGGGCATCTGTTGGATGAGGCCTTGCCGGTGCTTAGTGAAGAAGGTAGCCCTGTGACTAAGGAGAGTATGAGATGTGAGGAAGCGATGGGTGCTGGTGAAAATGTTAACAAGAAGGTGAGTGTGATTGTCATAGCGGATGTGCATGAGTGTGCAAAAGGTCAAGAAGATGATAGTGATAATGGTATGGAAATTGTGAGTGAATCAAGGAAAAGGTCTGTAGCCTCTTCGGATGGGGAGGACATTTTAACACCAGCACAGAGGTCTTGTAAAAAAACCTTGGTGGTTGCGTCACAGACAGCGAAAGGAGGGGTTGCCTTTAAAGAACGAGTAAAAGGGGTAAAGGGAGGGAAGTGTGGGGCTAGAGTAGGGGAACAGAGAACCCCTGTGGTGACGCAACTACAAAGAACAAAGGCAAAAGAAAGGAATTTATAGGCGCATAAAAAGAGGTGAGGGTCATCTTATAAATCAGTATACTGACATTAAGAGGGACGTTAAAAGGGAATAAGAAAAGCTAAACGGGACTATGAAATTAAAGTTGCTAGGGATTCAAAACTAACCCAAAAGTTTTTCCAGGTTTATAGAACAAAAGTTAGGGATAAGATGGTCCCCTTAAAAATAACTTTGGGCATCTTACTGACAAGGAGAATGATATGTGCTCTATTTTTAATAATTATTTTCTCTCGGTTTTCACACAGGAAGACATTAATAATATCCAGTAATTAATTTTTACAGAGGCCCAGAAGAAGATAAATTATGTAATATCACAGTCACTAGCAAATGATTATGAAACAGCTGGACCGACTGAAACAAAATAAATCGCCGGGTCCTGATGAGCTTTTGCAAGGGTTCTTAAGGAATGCAAATGGAACTCTGTGAACCAATATCTAACATTTTTAATTTATCTCTTCAAACAGGTGTAGTGTCTGATATGTGGAAGATGGCTAATGTAATTCCTATTTTTAAAGCAGGGGACAAGTCACTACCGTCAAACTACGCCCAATAAGCCTGACCTCAATTGTAGGCAAATTACTAGAGTCAATTATAGCTGATATTAGAAGCCATCTAGATAACCATAATTTAATTAATGATACCCAGCATGGATTCACGAGGGCCGTTCCTGCCTATCTAATTTATTAACCTTCTTCAGTAAAGCTTTTGAGGCTGTTGATCACGATAAAGAATTCGATATTGTTTATTTAGACTTTAGTAAGGCTTTTGATAGAGTACCGCACCAGAGACTGTTAAAGAAAGTGGCAGCTCATGGCATTGGGGAAAAAGTGCTGTCATGGATCGAGTCATGGCTCACCAATAGGAAGCAGAGAGTGTGCATAAATGGGGTTAAATCGAATGGGGACTGGTAACAAGTGGTGTTCCACAGGGATCAGTCTTAGGCCCATTGTTATTTATAATATATATCAATGACCTTGATGAGGGAATTACTAGTGATATGAGCAAATTCGCCGACGACACGAAGATAGGTAGGATAATTGATTCAAACATAGATGTCATAGAACTTCAGGAAGATTTAGACAAACTTAATTCGTGGTCAGAAAAGTGGCAGATGCAGTTCAATGTAGATAAATGCAAGGTTCTGAAGCTCGGGAGTGTCCATAACCCTAAGCACTTATAAGTTAAATAACGTAGAACTTAGCCATACAGATTAGAGAAGGACTTGGGGGTGATGGTAAGCAGCAACCTTAAACCAAGACAGCAATGCCTAAGCGTACGTAATAAGGCAAATAGATTACTGGGATTTATAAGAACATAAGAACATAAGAAAGGAGGAACACTGCAGCAGGCCTGTTGGCCCATACTAGGCAGGTCCTTCACAATCCGTCCCACTAACAGAATATTTGCTCAACCCAATTTTCAATGCTACCCACTCATGCGCGAGTCCCACTCAAATCCAACCCTCTCACTCATGAATTTATCCAACCTAAATTTGAAACTACCCAAGGTCCTAGCTTCAATAACCCTACTAGGCAGACTGTTCCACTCATCAACTACCCTATTTCCAAACCAATACTTTCCTATATCCTTTCTAAATCTAAACTTATCTAACTTGAATCCATTATTGCGGGTTTCTCTTGGAGAGATATCCTCAAGACCTTATTTATATCCCCTTTGTTAATACCCATTTTCCACTTGTATACCTCGATCATGTCTCCCTCATTCTACGTCTTACAAGTGAATGTAATTTTAGGGTCTTCAATCTTTCTTCGTAAGGAAGATTTCTAATGCTATGTATTAATTTAGTCATTCTAGCTGAATGTTTTCTAACGAATTTATGTCCATTCTGTAATATGGAGACCAGAACTGAGCTGCGTAATCTAGGTGAGGCCTTACTAATGATGTATAAAGCTGTAATATAACCTCTGGACTTCTGTTGCTAACACTTCTTGATATAAATCCCAGTAATCTATTTGCCTTATTACGTACGCTTAGGCATTGCTGTCTTGGTTTAAGGTTGCTGCTTACCATCACCCCCAAGTCCTTCTCGCAATCTGTATGGCTAAGTTCTACGTTATTTAACTTTAAGTGCTTGGGTTATGGACACTCCCGAGCTTCAGAACCTTGCATTTATCTACATTGAACTGCATCTGCCACTTTTCTGACCACGAATTAAGTTTGTCTAAATCTTCCTGAAGTTCTATGACATCTATGTTTGAATCAATTATCCTACCTATCTTCGTGTCGTCGGCGAATTTGCTCATATCACTAGTAATTCCCTCATCAAGGTCATTGATATATATTATAAATAACAATGGGCCTAAGACTGATCCCTGTGGAACACCACTTGTTACAAGTCCCCATTCGGATTTAACCCCATTTATGCACACTCTCTGCTTCCTATTGGTGAGCCATGACTCGATCCATGACAGCACTTTTCCCCAATGCCATGAGCTGCCACTTTCTTTAACAGTCTCTGGTGCGGTACTCTATCAAAAGCCTTACTAAAGTCTAAATAAACAATATCGAATTCTTTATCGTGATCAACAGCCTCAAAAGCTTTACTGAAGAAGGTTAATAAATTAGATAGGCAGGAACGACCCCTCGTGAATCCATGCTGGGTATCATTAATCAAATTATGGTTATCTAGATGGCTTCTAATAATATCAGCTATAATTGACTCTAGTAATTTGCCTATAATTGAGGTCAGGCTTATTGGGCGGTAGTTTGACGGTAGTGACTTGTCCCCTGCTTTAAAAATAGGAATTACATTAGCAATCTTCCACATATCAGACACTACACCTGTTTGAAGAGATAAATTAAAAATGTTAGATATTGGTTCACAGAGTTCCATTTTGCATTCCTAAGAACCCTTGCAAAAGCTCATCAGGACCCGGCGATTTATTTTGTTTCAGTCGGTCCAGCTGTTTCATAATCATTTCGCTAGTGACTGTGATATTACATAATTTATCTTCTTCTGGGCCTCTGTAAAAATTAATTACTGGGATATTATTAATGTCTTCCTGTGTGAAAACCGAGAGAAAATAATTATTAAAAATAGAGCACATATCATTCTCCTTGTCAGTAAGATGCCCAAAGTTATTTTTAAGGGGACCTATCGTATCCCTAACTTTTGTTCTATAAACCTGGAAAAAACTTTTGGGTTAGTTTTGAATCCCTAGCAACTTTAATTTCATAGTCCCGTTTAGCTTTTCTTATTCCCTTTTAACGTCCCTCTTAATGTCAGTATACTGATTTATAAGATGACCCTCACCTCTTTTTTTGCGCCTATAAATTCCTTTCTTCTGCCCTAAAAGATATTTGAGCCTATTATTCATCCATTTTGGGTCATTTCTACTTGATCTAATTTCTTTATACGGGATAAATGTTCTTTGTGCAGCCTGTATAGTGTTAAGAAAACTGTCATATTGATACCTCTCTTCTTCACCCCAGTCCACAGTTGATAAGTGTTCTCTAAGTCCATTATAATCTGCTAAGCGAAAATCTGGGACCATTACTGAATTATCCCTACTATCATACATCCATTCAATGCTAAAGGTAATTGACTTGTGGTCGCTTGAGCCGAGTTCCTCTGTAATTTCTAAATTATTAACAAGGGTTTCCTTGCTTGCCAGAACCAAGTCAAGTAGGTTATTTCCCTTGTAGGTTCTGTTACAAACTGCTTCAAAAAGCAATCCTGAACTACTTCTAAAAAGTCGTTAGATTCTAAATTCCCTGTCATGAAATTCCAATCAATCTGACTAAAGTTAAAGTCCCTAGAATTACTACGTTATCGTGTCTTGTGGCCTTAACAATTTCCTCCCAAAGTAGTCTCCCTTGTTCCCTATCTAAGTTTGGAGGACGGTAAATCACGCCTAAAATCAATTTTTCACACCCCTCTGAAAATTCTATCCAGACAGACTCTGTATGTGTTAATTCAGACTTTATACCCGTTTTTATGCAACAATTTAAATGATCACGGACATAGAGTGCCACCCACCCCCTTTCCCGATACTTCTGTCTACTTGGAACAATTTAAAACCCTGAATGTGACATTCGGCAGGCAAGTCCCGATTTTTCATATTAAACCATGTCTCAGTTATTGCAAAAACATCAATATTACCCGTACTTGCAACTAATCTCAACTCGTCCATCTTATTCCTAGCACTACGACTATTGGTGTAATATATATTTAGAGACCCTCCTTTCTCTTTACCCTTCCTGCTCATCTCTGTTTTTCCACTATACCTATTACTGTCCTTGTCATCTAGTGTCACTAGCTTTCCACTATCCACCTTATTCTGCCTATTACTAGTTCTCCTACAACTTATAATATTACTACACTGGGACTTCTCTGTTTTCCCCCAAAACCCATACCACTAACTATTTCTAGTTTAAAGCCCTAACAGCTCCCTCCACTGCAGTTGCCAGTGCCCCCACCCCAGACCTGGATAAGTGAACCCCATCCCTGGTATCATGTCATTTCTGCCATAGAAGAGGTCCCAGTTGTCAATGAATGTTACTGAATTTTCCTTACAGTATTTGTCCCGCCAGCAATTGACACCAATTGCCCTGGACAGCCATTCATTTCCAACTCCTCTCCTTGGCAAAATACCACATATGACAGGGTTCCCACCCTTCTTCCTAATTATGTCTATTGCTGACCTAAACCTGCTAGTCAGGTCCTCACTCCTACGTCTGCCAACATCGTTGCCTCCAGCACTGAGACAGATAATAGGATTGCTCCCATTACCTCTCATGATGTCGTCCAGACGGCTAACAATATCCTCCATCCCAGCCCCAGGAAAGCAAACCCTCTGTCTCCTACTCCTATCAATCAAACAGAAAGCCCTATCCATGTACCTAACCTGACTGTCCCCAACAACAACAATGTTTTTACCTTCCTTTGTGTCTTTCGTCGTGACGCTCCCAGAAGTCGACTCACATTCATCGGGTAGCACGGAGAATGGGTTCGATGTTTCCACACCATTCTCCTGGGTCTTCGTTGTTTCTACCTCTCCACCCGTCCTCTTGAGCCTTAACTTTGTCCCATGCGTTTTAGCCACTGTCCAGGTTCCTTTCCTGGCTTGAGGATTCTCAACAGGAGGATTACTACGAATCCTCTTGTTTTCCTCAGTCAGTCGCTGTATCTCAAGCTTAGCTACCCTCAGTTCTTCCTTCAGCTGCTGGTAGAGTAGCTCAAGAGAGGACATCTTCTTCAGATTGACAGAGAGCACACAAGACACGTCTTCACTGAGTTAAGTCAGGTCCACCACTGAGTCAGTGGTGTTAGAAGTGTTAGCAACAGAAGTCCAGAGGTTATATTACAGCTTTATACATCATTAGTAAGGCCTCACCTAGATTACGCAGCTCAGTTCTGGTCTCCATATTACAGAATGGACATAAATTCGTTAGAAAACATTCAGCGTAGAATGACTAAATTAATACATAGCATTAGAAATCTTCCTTACGAAGAAAGATTGAAGACCCTAAAATTACATTCACTTGTAAGACGTAGAATGAGGGGAGACATGATCGAGGTATACAAGTGGAAAATGGGTATTAACAAAGGGGATATAAATAAGGTCTTGAAGATATCTCTCCAAGAGAGAACCCGCAATAATGGATTCAAGTTAGATAAGTTTAGATTTAGAAAGGATATAGGAAAGTATTGGTTTGGAAATAGGGTAGTTGATGAGTGGAACAGTCTGCCTAGTAGGGTTATTGAAGCTAGGACCTTGGGTAGTTTCAAATTTAGGTTGGATAAATTCATGAGTGAGAGGGGTTGGATTTGAGTGGGACTCGCGCATGAGTGGGTAGAATTGTCAAAGCTTATTTCTTGGGTAGCATTGAAAATTGGGTTGAGCAAATATTCTGTTAGTGGGACGGATTGTGAAGGACCTGCCTAGTATGGGCCAACAGGCCTGCTGCAGTGTTCCTCCTTTCTTATGTTCTTATGTTCTTACAACAGATCTGGTTAGGGTAGTGGGGATTAATATCATAGATGTGGGATTTTCGGATCATAGAGGAGTTATGGTGGACGCAACATGGGAAGGAGTGGTAAAATGGTTTAAGGGGTATTGGAAATTAAATGGTAAATTGTTGCGTGTGGAGAGCCAACAAGAATCTTTTGTACATTGGTGGAGGGAGATTTGGGGGCAGGGGAAAAAACTGAGGGAAGATAGTGAGGCTTTTTTTAATTGGTGCGAAAGGGTTGGTAAATTCAAACCCGCAATAATGGATTCAAGTTAGATAAGTTTAGATTTAGAAAGGATATAGGAAAGTATTGGTTTGGAAATAGGGTAGTTGATGAGTGGAACAGTCTGCCTAGTAGGGTTATTGAAGCTAGGACCTTGGGTAGTTTCAAATTTAGGTTGGATAAATTCATGAGTGAGAGGGGTTGGATTTGAGTGGGACTCGCGCATGAGTGGGTAGAATTGTCAAAGCTTATTTCTTGGGTAGCATTGAAAATTTGGTTGAGCAAATATTCTGTTAGTGGGACGGATTGTGAAGGACCTGCCTAGTATGGGCCAACAGGCCTGCTGCAGTGCTCCTCCTTTCTTATGTTCTTATGTTCTTAAATTAGACACAAATGCAACACTTGGGTATCTTTATTGATGAAACGTTTCGCCACACAGTGGCTTCATCAGTCCATACAAAGGAGAATCGTGAAGAACAGGAGGAGTGTGAGGTTGTCAGTCCCTCAATCTTGAGTCGATGTTGTCAGTCCATCAATCTTGAATAGAATAACAGCATATGAGCAGAGGAAGCTTATATACTGTAGACAGGAGAGGTGCAGCAGTTGTAGGAGGTGTCACATTTGTTCAATGTGGAAGTAGGTCGTGCCCAAGGAATAGGCAAGCGAAGAAATCCCTGTATTAAGATACCAAGATGTTTGTGTCTAATTTACCAACTCGTCGGTTCTCTGAACCATTCATTCACATCCTGTCTGACACTGCAACATCTTGGTATCTTAATACAGGGATTTCTTCGCTTGCCTATTCCTTGGGCACGACCTACTTCCACATTGAACAAATGTGACACCTCCTACAACTGCTGCACCTCTCCTGTCTACAGTATATAAGCTTCTTCTGCTCATATGCTGTTATTCTATTCAAGATTGTTGGACTGACAACATCGACTTAAGATTGAGGGACTGACAACCTCACACTCCTCCTGTTCTTCACGATTCTCCTTTGTATGGACTGATGAAGCCACTGTGTGGCGAAACGTTTCCTCAATAAAGATACCCAAGTGTTGCATTTTTGTCTAATTTACCAACTCGTCGGTTCTCTGAACCATTCATTCACAACGTGGGAAAGGGTAGCTAAAGAAGGAATTCAAGGGTTCTATAGGAGGATGGGCAGGGAGGAGGTGTGCTGGTCTTATGGGTTGCAGAAATACGTGGAGGGATTATTGGGTGAGTGTTATGGGAGACAAGGAACATCTGCTTTGAAGAAAATTCGGGTTTTAAAGGATAAGTTGCATAGTATTCAGAATGAGCGTTTTGATGCCTGTCGTATGCAAGCAGGGATAGATGATGTTTTATGGGGAGATAGACCATCAAATTATGTGTTAAATAAGTGCAGAAAAAAAGGGAGGGTATGACAATTTCATGTGTGGAAGTAGGGTAAGATATGGGTGGATATGTGAAGGGGCAGAGATTATGTGCTACAGAGGCGATAAGTATATATGCGGATAAATGGTTTAAGAAGTATTTGAGTTGTGGACGGGTGAGTGAGCGTGAGAGGGACATTGTACTAGAAGGGATAGTGAACAGGGTGGAGGATGGCGATAGAGCAAGTATGGAAGGACTTGTTAGTGAAGAGGAAGTATGGGAGGCTGTGAATGGTTTAAGTGAAGGAAAGGCTCCTGGGTTAGATGGTATAATTAATGAATTTTATAAGGTACATTGGGGGGCTCTAAAGGAATGTTTAGTTTCATTGTTTAGTATAATGAAAGGGAGGGTCGTATAGGGATAGGGCAAGGTACTGGGGTGGTGGTTTTAGTCAGGAAAAGAGGTAAAAAGGAAACCCTGGATAACTTTCGGCCATTGGCGTTTATGAATGCCGATTACAAAATTTTTGCTAAGTTATTGGCAAATAGATTGAAAAAAGTATTTGGTAGGGTCATAGAGGAGGGGCAGTGTGGAATACCGGGGAGAAGTATGATACAAGGACATGAAAGCATTAGAGAATTTATAGAGGATGGGACTGAGGGAGGGGTCTTAGCAATTGATTGGCAAAGGGCGTATGATAGTGTTAAAAGGGGGACATTGTATGAGATCATGAGGAGACAGGGTTTTTGAGAGGATGTAGTGGGATGGGTAGAGACTGTGTATAGGGAGGTGGGTCTGAAAGTACGTGTGAATGGTAGAATGGGAGACAGGATAAGTATGGACAGAGGTTTGCGACAGGGATGTCCACTGTCGCAGTGTTTATTTGCGTGTATGCAGGATCCGTTCTATAGACTGGTAGGGTTTGGCATAGAGAGCGAGAGAAATGATCATACATTGAATAGAGGTGGGGTGCAAAAAAATCATAGGGTATGTAGACGACACGACTGTGCTTGTAAGTAGTGAGGAGGGTTTACGTAATGTGGGACGTATGATTGAAGTGTTTGGAGGGGCTACTGGTATGAGAGTGAATTGTGCCAAATCAAAGTTATTGGAAGTGGGTGGCTGGGTGGGGGGGGGGCATGGGGGAAAGGCATGGGAGGTTAATGGTTGATGAAATTCAGATATGTGGAGTAACATATTTAAATACTGTAAGGGATTCCCGTAGTGTTAATTCAGAGAAAGTGGTGCAAAACGCATTAAGTAGGATAAAAGGGAATAGGCTGGGAGATCTTACATTGCAACAAAGGGTAGTGGCGATCAACACACTTGTGTATAGTAAACTGTGTCACGTAGCAGTGGTTTTTCCATTGTTGCAAGCGGATATTAGAAGACTTGAGGTGAATTTAATGAGACACATTTGGGCGTACGGTCGGCCGTGGCTGAAGGCAATAGTTAGGAACAGGGTGGATAGGGGAGGCCTGGGGCTGATTGGGTTGGAGAGATGATTATTCAGTTTGTATGTTAAAAGATGTGTTGTACGTTGGGGAGGAATGGCAGAGGGAAGAGTAGGTATGATGGCAAAAGATCTGGGTAGTTGGTGGGGAGGGAGGGATTTACGGCTGGGTTGGGATATATTGCGGCAGATGATGGTAGTGAAGACTTCTCATAGATGGACTGCAAGTGAGATTGAAATAATGGGATGGGGTAGGAATGTTATCGAGGGTGTGAATGAATATCCTATGTATGATTGGCATTATGTTTGGAAAGGGTTTAGAGGATTAAAGTTGAGATCGAGGGATAGGGAATTAATGTATAAGTTTTTGCATGGGGTGGTCGCATCAAAGGAGGTTTTATTCAAAATGGGCATCATAAGGGATGGAAGATGTGAAAGGTGTGGTTATCAGGAGACTGGAATGCATGTGATTTATTTTTGTGAAAGTTTAAGACCGGTGAGGGAATGGATGGGTGGTGTTTTGCGGAAGATGGGGGGGGAGGGATAGGGGACTTACGGCTATAAGTTTGGATTTGGGTGGAGTTGGGAAGAGCACGAGAAGGGCTTTAATGTATGTAATAGTTTATTTTGTGTGTGAATCATGGAGGGTAAGGGAGGTTGGGGCACGAGAACGCATTAGGGCAATAGCTGCGACTATGCTTAGAACTAGAAATAGGAATAGGTGGGTGTATGGGAGACGATATGAAGAATTGTTCTCTAGGGAGTATAGAGATATGACTTTGCAGGTGTTATTGGGGGGGGTGAGTGGGATGCAGGAAATGGCTAGACACCTGGAGAGGCGGGGATTTCTTTATGTTTAAGTGTAATGTCAGTGGGAGGATTATTGTGGGAGGGGAAGTTAAAGAGCAAGTGATTGAGTGGGGGGGGTTAAGCAGTGGGGGTAAGAATAGGGGGAGTGAGTATGGAGTTGACGGATGACGCATTGATGTATTGAGGGGTTGACTTTATGGACAATAGGATAGAATTAGATGAGTGCGTTGGGAATGCATGGACTTAATAGAACGTTGTGACTGACCTAAAGACTAATAAATCAGGGGAAATTTGTGGGTTTGCCTTGTATTGTGGCCGCTGTGGTGGCAAAGGAAGTAGTGTTGTGCACAGTTTCTAAAATGAAAGGAATTTTAAGTTAAAATGTAGATCAATGTTGTACAAGTAAAAGTTAGTCATTATTGTCTTAAAATGGATTGCAAGATGGTGAGAATGAAGAGTGAATGGTGAGTTGGTGAATGGTGAGATGGTGAATGGTGAGGTGGTGAATGGTGATTGGTGTTGGAAATGAGCTAGAGTCTGGAGCTCAAGTATAATGGATACATCCATTTTGATTGTAGTACTGTTGTATGTTTGAGTTATCTTATTTTATTAATATGCAGTACTGATATGTGTAATTTTTCTACTGTCAAGAGAAAGTCAGTAGCGTTTGAGAGTTGAAACAACGTTAGTCAGAATTTATGGAATTCAAACTATGACTTATTGAATAGTTACGAGTATATTACTTGTACTTACATGAGTATTTACATGTAATAATTAGGACAGCATTTTCAAGTAGACTGTATAAATGGATGTTAGTAAGGTCATAGTTATGTATAAAAACTATTTAACCGATGGGGTACATTTATTTTGAAATTCTAGGCTGTTAGGTTTAATTTTGTTTACAACATAAAGTTCTCTATGTTGCTAAGTTGGAATTTAGGATAAGTTTTATGTAAAATAGTTCATTGATAAGCAGCTGGATATATTTTCACCTTTTGTTTTAAGTTGAGATAATACAATTTTGAGGATAGTAATATATATAATGTACTTTAATTATAATTATGTTTACTTGTGGTATAGTAATACCGTGATATAATGAATATGTGACTTAAGAAATTGTATCTTTTAAATAATAAAAAAAAAAAATATATGTATATTTCCATTTTCTATAATTTTATATTGCTGATATTTTCGATAATAGCTAAATCGTTAATATCTTGCTTTATATTATTATTTGACTTAGCTATATTTATTAGGTAGGATGTAACACACCTATTGTGCTCATTGTTCGAGTGTTGAGTAGCTGCCCGTGAGTTGGCAAACTACCTCGTTAACAACACTTCGCTTGTTATACTGCCGGCTTCTCTGGAGTTGCTGGGCAGTCAGTCAGTGGCGTGTTCCCACCTGAGTTGGAGGCTGCTTCTCCTGACTCCTCCTCTCTTCCCTGCTGACTCTCGTTGGAGAAAGACCTTGCTCTTGTCTCTGCTTGTTTTCTCGTCATTTAGACTCTGTTTGGTAGAGTATGTGTTCGGTGGTGAGACGAAACATACTTCTCTGGACTTTGTGTAACTCTGTTCACAGAGAATAGCCTAGACTTAGTGATTTCGACGTTTTACTGAGGTTGTGTCACAATGACACTCGGAGATAACTCAGGTCTCTAGCTGTAGCTCTTGACCTAATTCGTTGAGGCATCTGTGCACCGTCACAGTCTTGGATATTGGTTATGCTGAACTTAGATTCAGTAATAAGGAATTTTTGTGACTATTATGGAGGATCTGCTGATGGTCCCCAGTTAGGGTCGTTATTCTATCTCCTTGTTCCTGACGCTGTGTTGCTGTTGCTTGCTATATTGCTGTTCGGCGAATTGGTCATATTACTGTTCAATCAAGCTGTTCTGATTGTCAGTTTGTTAGAGAAACTAGCTTATGAGAAGACGTTCAGTCGGTCACTGGTCGAGTCGAGTCTTATTAAGAGTCTTGACGAGTTACCTGGAGAAATCATACACACACATACACACATCTACACATATTTGTATATATCTTAGTATTATTGTAAATTGCTGACATTGTACCAGATGGTACATAAGAGCCATTCAGATATATGTGCCTTCAGCACAATAATATAGTATATGAGAGAAGTAAGAAGCTAACCTCCTAATTAATATCTTCAGTATATTTTTATTTAATTTGATTTACTTTGATACCCTAGATATTCTAACTTTGGTAATAAACATTTTAAATATATTTCTTTGGTTAGTATCTTCTCCGTTGAGATCCTATGATGATATTGAATATGTCGGATAACTGGACCAGGATACTGACTTTGTTGCAAAAGCCCAGTAACAGGCTGGATGCTAGAGGGGCATTTCTTTCTAGTGTTCACTGGAGATGTCTATTTCTAATAGATATCGCGTGATTTTGTAACACCATGTTACTCGTATCAACCTTTAATTTGTTGTGTACACTCACGAAGCTGTGCAGCAGTAAGAGTTCATTGATACTCTACATCAATAGAACGAAAACAAAACACTAACTGCAATTCGCTCAACGCAATACGAAGCAATAGCATAGAACGACTTGCAGGTTGCAACGTAATATTGAAGGTAGGAATGTAGAGACAATTCGGAGACAAACTTCAGGACAGGTACCCCATATTATGGGCACAAGTGTAGATTATTGTCCTGCACACTTCGCTGTAGCTGTAGCTGAAGCTACCTATAGGCCAATGGTAGCTGCTTTTACCACTAAATCAGTGGTAGCTGCTGCTATGACCGCTAGACCAGAGATATATGCTGTTACCACTAGACTAGTGGCAGCTGCTGTTACCACTAGAATAGTGGCAGCTGCTGTTACCGCTAGACTAGTGGCAGCTGCTGTTACCACTAGACTAGTGGCAGCTGCTGTTACCACTAGACTAGTGGCAGCTGCTGTTACCACTAGACTAGTGGCAGCTGCTGTTACCACTAGACTAGTGGCAGCTGATGTTACCACTAGACTAGTGGCAGCTGCTGTTACCACTAGACTAGTGGCAGCTGCTGTTACCACTAGACTAGTGACAACTGCTGTTACCACTAGACTAGTGGCAACAGATGTTACCACAGCTGTTGCCACAGGCATTCTCCAGTAATTTATATGATTTAAACGATTCCAGGTTATTTTTAACTTTTTTTATAAAATTTCAAATTTGTACCTACTCGGACTAAACTTATGGTGTATCCTCTTTGTTATATAATACATCGTCAATATTACTTTTAAGCCATTCAGAAGCATTCTTCAATTATTGAATACAATAAATACTGTTACTTTTTAATAAAACTGGCAAAATGGGTGAGGCATTCTCGAGTTGTGAGAAAAATAAAGTCGAAAAGTTAGAAGAAAAAATTCCCTTCGGGAATTTCTAATTATATTAGAAGGATCTCTTTGAGTCTCTGTCATAATATGCGGATGTGGACCTCAGCAAAGAATAGATAAAAATAACTGCGGACTCAAAATATCCACATAAAATCCCTCACAAAAGTGAAATATCCAAACACACTCGTACATAATCAAAGTTGAGAAAAAGACTGCATGAAGTGAATCTTCCCTATCGTGGACAAACCTTACTCTAGCCCCTCTGTCGAGAAAGATTAATATTTATTGCCACAGTCACAAACAAAACTCGCAGGGACTTCATACGATATAGATAAATGGTACAAAATACCGACATGATGGAAAAATAGGAACAAATTCTGTTTAATGCGATTCTTTATTAGCTACGTTTCGCCCACACAGTGGGCAAAAGTCACAAACAGATCTACCTAGGTAGAGATTTCATGAGCATTTGTAAGGAGCATAGTGACGCGAAGGGTTAGGTGAGGAATGTTGAGGAGAGGTTGGATTTGAGAAAGGTCTGCACGGAATGGACAAGTATGTTGGATAACGAAGAGGTTTCCTGGCAAGGGGGTTCACCTATTTTGTGAAAGCCGTTGTTCTGGATGAAATTGTTGGATATACAGATGAATGATGATTCAAAGAACCTGCAACTCTGTATATCCTTGGTGATGCGTCTTTCGTCTCTGTAGTTGATTAAATGGTTGTGGAAGTTTCGGTGTGAAACACAGGCATTCCTCAAATCATCCATTCTGCCTGCGTATTGGTGTTCTGAAATATGTTTTAGAGGTGTCTGCATGCCTCACCCACGTACAATTGGTTGAATCTGTTGCAGGGGATTACGTATATTCCTGCAGAGGATTGAATGTTGTGATGTCCATTACTGGTTATGTCCTTGAATGTGAGGGACGTAGAGGTAGCTGCTTGAAATGCGGTATTGGAAAAGATGAAGGAGACGGGTTTGGCAACTGAGTTAGTGGGGAGGACTGTGTATCTCCTCTCGACGGTATCTTGTCTGGGTGAGTTGAAGATGCTATATGCACGACGTCTGCAATAGTGAAGCTTAGAAAATACCTGTTCGATGGAAAAGCATTCTTCCTCAAGGAATTCACTACTTCTGATTCGTAGGGAAGGAAGGAAGAAGCCTATAATTACGCCACGTTTAGTCTTGGTGCCGTGTTGAGAGCAAAAGTGGAGAAAATCTTGTAGGTTGGTCGGTTTTCGGTAGACTTTAAAAAGAAGTTCGTGATCAGCTTCGCATAGAAGAACATCAGGGAAAGGAAGAGTGTTGTCGACCTCTTCTTGTAGCGTAAAATATATTAGATGGCTCGACCAGGTTGACCTTGTGTTGGAGAGTAGAACGTTGAAGCGTCCTGGAGTTATGATGAGAATGTCGTCAACATAATGTAGCCAGGTGACAGAATATGGAATAATAGAGGAAAATCGCGCTGTTCTTAGATGTTCCATGTTCGCCGGTACAGCTCAAAGTAGGGAACCCATGTTGAAAAAAGGTAATTTTCAAGAGTGAACATGTAAAACCTACAAACAATTCAATACGGCTGATGAAATCGCTGGCTGGAACAGTAAAGTTAGAGTCATCAATTTCCCGGCGCAGGAGATCAATGGACTGTGTTGTGGGTACCTTGGTAAATAGTGATTTCACGTCTAAGCTGGATAATTTTTTGTTCCTGATGTTAATGTTGCACATGCGACTGAGGAGATCACCAGAGTGTTTAAGATGTGCTCGACTTATTGTACCCAAAAGTTTAGAAACGTGTTTAGCAAGAATCCCTGAGAGTTGGTGGGGAGGAAGGCATTACATATTTCAGAGAAGATGGGTCTCAGTTGAATTCCTGACTTGTGATTTTCGGCAGGCCGACATTCTGGAGGGTTTGGAGTTGCTGGGAATTGTGTGCAGAAGTTTCTTACCTAGGTTGTCCAGTTGGTTTGTTGTGAGAGGTATGTAGGTTTCTGGGTCATTTAGTAGACTGAGTATTTTGTTCCTGTAGTCGTTAGCGTTCAAGAATACGACATGATCTCATTTGTCAGCAAAGGTGACTCTGATATTCGTGCCTTTTTGAAAGGTGGAGTCATTGTGTCTAGCTTTTAGCGATGAAGTGGAGGTCTTGTTTCGGTTACGTGATTCCTGTAGCAAATTTTAGGCCTAATCTTAGGGTTTCGGTTTCTGTACTCGACAGTAGACGAGATGAAAAAAATTGAATAGCTTCAGGTCTTCCCAGATTTTTCCAATGACTCTTTTCGTAGAGAGTTTAGAATTTCCTAGTGAGCCTGATTTTCTGTTGACCATTAACTGTGATGACTGCCGCGTATAATTTCGGAGGTGCGTCTATTCATGTCACCTCTCAGTATCTTGTTAACTTGTGTGTTGATTTTACATGTTTCTCTTTTGAAAATTATCTTTTACAACAGACTTTTGGACTGCTCACGGGTTCGCTGTACTAGCGAACTTATACATGGAACATATAGAAGCCGAGTGATTTTTCTCCACTGTTCCCTCTTCAGTCACCTGGCTGCGTTAAGTTGACTACATTCTCCTCATAACTTCCCTTGCTGGGGTATACGTAATCACTTGCAACGATTGCAACCACTTAAACGTGGGCGAGATATCCAGAGACTTCCTAAAACGTATTTCAGAACACCAATACCGAAGCAGAACGGAATGCCTGTGTTTTACCCCGAAACTTCCACAACCATTTAACGAACTACACAGACGCAAGACTAGGGAAAAAGACTAGGGAAGAAGACTAGGGAAGAAGACTAGGGAAGAAGACTAGGGAAAAAGACACTCAGAACCGCAGGATCTTGGAATCATCACTCATCTTTTTATCCAACAATTTCAACTATAACATAGCATATCAACAAACGTACTTGCCTTTTCCGTGTAAGTCCTTTCAGGGGCTCTGGTGGTCTGGTGGCTAAGCTCCTCAACGGCGAGGGCATGGGTTCGATCCCAGGGCAGAAACATTGGGCGTGTTTCTTCACCTGTTGTTATGTCCCATCAGTAAAATGGGTACCTGGGTGTTAGTCGACTGGTGGTCATCCTGGACACTATAATCTGCCGAATGCTCAGCATAAAGACTTTCTATAGTAGTATGTCACGGATGTCAGCTAGGCCTATACCATGTACATCTTAGAATAAGATATTATTATTATTATTATTATTATTATTAGATAGAGCCTCTTCTCAACATTCCTCACTTGACCTTTCACGTCACTATGATCTCTATATATACACTCTGTTCAGGTGTTCCTGCTTCAGCCACAGCACACTTCTGTCAGACATCAGATGTTCAACACACTTTTAGATAATCTACCGAGTCGTTCTGGCACTCGGGCTGCAGCCCGTGTGCCAGAAATGGCTCGTAGGGCTGCCCCCGCCATAGTGCTGTGAATGGTACTCCAATAAAATGCCAGGTCATCACATGTAGAAGACCAGGACCAGGACCCGTCTTGGTGAACCAACTTGTACCTGTATCTTCTCAGGTAGATTTCTTTGTGACTTGATAAAGCAAACTGTGTGGCAAAACAGTCAATAAAAACTCTCATTATACTGACTTCATACGACTTACCTGAAGAACCTTTCCTGCAGAACACTGCCTGATCTTAAAGTGCTTGAGGAAATTGGAGGCAATAAGGATCGATGTAAGGAAGGGAAAGTAAATTCCAATTCCTTGGATCAAATGCCTCTTACCGGAATCAAGGAACTTTCCCTGAGAGAATAATATTTCGCAGGTATATAACATCATTTGGTTTAAAAACACGTGAGCAAACACTAGGACATATTTATTAGAAAACATTTCCGTCGTAAGACTTTGATCACTTCTAACGTTTTCTAATCAATTTATCCTAGTGTTTCCTCACAACTTTTTAAAGCACTTGCAGAATTATTTAACAAGGCTTGTATTATGTCATCTCTGGAATAAAACTGTGAGAAAGAATACTTCAGTAACCTAAAGACAGTGTTAATGAACACTGTCTAAAATCTTATGGACTGGCAATGGGCTAAACTCAATATGGTTGAAGAGAACAACACCAGCAGAAAGAAACCTCTCTAATTATGACTTCGGACGTTCTTCCTCTGAGCAGATGGCTTTCAGTTTAGGCTTGCCCTTCGCAAGCATTAATCTACAGAATATGAACCATTTAGGTATCCCGTGGCTAGGTCGGTAGCGCACTCACTTCATATACTGATCGTTCGTGGTTTGATTCCCGGCACGTGTGGAAACTTTCCTTGCACCTGATGCTCCTGTTCATCTAGCATAAATCTGCTGCCATTATTCAAATAGCAGAGTTAGTTGACGATTGTGAGTGACATCCTAATGAGGATGGTAAAGTCGCTGACCTGGCTAAACTAGCATTAAGAGTTTATAATATAAATGTCAAAAAAAGTGGTTGAGAGGTCCCAGCATGGCCGAAATTAAAGTGATATTACTTTTTCCAGTTTATTAAAAAAATAATAAAATAACCTCATAATGTGGGTTTTTTGCGACTAGAAACTCTGAATTCAGAGCACACACAAACAAAACAACATACAAAACACAAACACACACACACAAACACACACAGATAACACACACACACACACACACACACACACACACACACACACACACCACACACATAAGATAAACACACACACACACACACACACACACACACACACACACACATATTGCACAGTCATGATAACCAGATAAAGTAGAAAAGTGTAAATGCAACAGATGAAGAGCTATGTTTTCGTTTGTCTGTCACCTTCCTCACATCTGTCACCTTCCTCATCTGTCACCTTCCTCACATCTGTCACCTTCCTCACATCTGTCACTTTCCTCATATCTCTCACCTTCCACACATCTGTCAAATTTCTCACATCTGTCAAATTCTTCACATCTGTCATCTTCCTAACATCTGTCACTTTCTTCCCATCTGTCACCTTCCACATAAGTGTCACCTTCCTGACATGTATCACCTTCCTCACGGCTGTCACCTTCCTCGCGGCTGTCACCTTCCTCGTGAGTTACTCATGTTCTTAGCTTCATCAAGTGTGTTTATCTTAATGGTTGTCTTCCTCTGATATGTTCAGATACGAACGTTGATAAAATCTGTGTCAAGACAACCAATGTCGACTCCTCGGCACAGAGCTGGCACGTCCTGGTGAGGACATCTGTGGGAAATAATGGGTAATGGGGGTTAATAGCAGGTAACAGCTGACTGAGCAGGTAAAGCGTTTAATAATAACAAATCTGTAACAAATGAATGAGTTGACTTGTATTAATTTTGAACTTAAACATTATGTACGAATGTCTGGACTCATTGGTGATAATTTTTTGGGTAAAGAATAGAAATGCTAATAATTGTTTAGAGTGAATAATAATAATAATAATAATAATAATAATAATAATAATAATAATAATAAAAATAATAATAATAATTGGATAATACCTAAAAGACTGTTCTCAGAGTTTATGCTTACATGAAATTTACAAAATAATTCCTGACTAGTTGTTTGTAAAATTTTATGAGATGGTTTCAATTTAATACAAAAATGTTTGTTATATCAGGTTTTAAGTCCATTGGTTTCATATGGGTCATTAATGTATTTCAACTGTACACTACTAGTCAAGAACACTAAAATCTTTTAAATAAGGATGAAGGTAAACTATGTACACTAGTATACTGAGAAGAAAACACTTCAGTGTACATACGAGATCAAAATCTTTGCGTGTAGTCAGTGTACACAACCTGAATGATGTACTTCATGGTGTACATGCAGTAGATGTATGAGCAGTATGATGGATGTTTCTAAAGGACTTAGAATGAGTCAATCGTACTGAATCAAGCCACTGCGCATTATTGAATTGACGGGGAAAGCGCTAAACCCACTGGGATCATACAGTTCCTGGGGAGATGAAAGATAATCGGTTCCAAGGGAAGGGTAGCTCTAATTCCTTGGAGGAAGAGACCATCAGTAGGCATGATTTTAGTCTCACCTGAAGCCTGGGAAGCCTGGGCAGGGGTTTCCACTGACACCTGCTGACCTCTTTACTAGCAACACCTGTAATAAGTTTCATTATTATTACTCATTTCACTCTGGGTAGAACTTTATCAAGTTATGTTTTACTGTGTAGAGCTTTATCATGTCATACTTTTCTCTTTGAAAAACTTTATGTCTCGTTTCACTCTGTGTAGAGCTGATTCATGTCAAATTTCACTCTGTGGAGCTTTAACATGGCATGTGTCTTTAGAATTTTATCAAGTCCTGTTTCGCTCTGTGTAAAGCTGTTTGTTTCATGTCATGTTTCTTTCTGTAGAACTATATCATATCATGGTTCCTGTGTGTCGAGCTGCATCATGTCGTGTTTCACTCTGTAGAACATTATTATGTCATGTTTCATTATTTGTAGAGCTTTATTGAGTCATATTTTAATGTGAAGAGCTGTATCATGTCATGTATCACTCTATGGAACTTTTTTGATGTCATATTTCACTCTATGAAGAGAGGTATCATGTTATGTTTCCCTCTACGTAGCGCTCTATAAAGCTTTACACATTGTCCTAAATAAAGCTGGTTCCACAGTTCTCGTCTGTCTCCACAACTGTCTCCACAAGTGTCTCCACAACTGTCTCCACAAGTGTCTCCACAACTGTCTCCACAACTGTTTCCACAACTGTCTCCACAAGTGTCTCCACAAGTGTCTACACACTGACTACGATGGCAGGGAAAATGAACTGGTTTAAAGTTACTTTTCTGGTCAAGTATATTGCAGACTAGACTTACATGGTGCAGAGGCTCCAGTTCCTGGTCCTCTAGCAGTGTTGGCATCATTTGCAACACAGGGACGGCCGTGCTCAAGACAACACACCTGTACAGCACAAAATTTATTTAAATACTCAACATAGTTATTAAAGATGATTTACTGTAATAATAAAAAAATGATAATCTTTGACAGAGGGATAAGCGAAAAAAATATTCAGTTGTGTTGCTGGTGAGTATCGTGAACGTTAGGACCATGTCTCCTCTAACCTTTAGTTCATGCTGCAACACGAAACTCTGCTTCTTTGTTAATGGTGTGATCTCATGTCCTAGATCATGGATGAACTAAACTATTAATGCTTTCAAATGCCTTAATAATAGCATTAAGAAAAACAAGAGAATTTAAGGAACATTAAGCAGAATGAGAGTAAACACCTGTTAGTCCATTAATATAAGACTCTAATTGTAACATGGCAGGCCATTACCATGGGAGAATAATTTGACACCTGTCAAGCAATTAACGTACTGTCAATGTTTAGTTAAAGTCAGGAAACTATTCAACACATTATATGTGTTATATTTTCACTGTTGCCAATAGGATGGGAATTCGTGACTATTATCAACAAGAATAGTATGGGATAACAACAGCACATAGGATAGCAATGGTGTCATTAGAGGAGTATGGGGAGGCTATCACCACCAGAGGGTTATGAGGAGGCTATCACCCACCAGAGGGGTATGAGGAGGCTATCACCCACCAGAGGGGTATGAGGAGGCTATCACCCACCAGAGGGGTATGAGGAGGCTATCACCCACCAGAGGGTTATGGGGTGGATATCACCCACCAGAGGGGTATGGGGTGGATATCACCTACCAAAGAGGTATGGAGGTAGCTGTCACCAACAGAATGTGGGCATGGGGTAATAACATACAGCTCACAATACTCACATTAAAACACAGAAACACACAGTTTTCACGAGCATGGTTGAAGATAGTGGGTAGCGTGGTGAAGGTTGCTGTGTAACTTAGTGTTGACCAGACTGAAGCCAGACCTCTACTGACTGCGCACCAGCCCTGGCCTTAATATATATGTACCAGACCTGACCTCTCTCCTCCCACCACCACCACCACTACTACGCCTCTTCCATCTGTATGACGTCATGTCTCCTCTGTGACGTCATACTTTCACTATGCCATGGACGGTCATCGACTCCGTGTACTCACCTATACGTGGTTGCAGGTGACAAGTATGTATGTATGTATGTATGTGTGTGTGTGTGTGCTCACCTAATTGTGGTTGCAGGGGTCGATTCATAGCTTCTGGCCATGAGCTTTAGGATACCTCTTCTTAAAGCTATGAATGGATCCTGCCTCCACTACATCGCTTCCCAAACTATTCCACTTCCTGTGTGTGAGTGTGTGTACTCACTTATCAGTGGCTTCTGGGGTCGAGTCACAGATCCTGGATCCGCCTCCTATCTTCCTACTCTCCAGATTCATTTCCTCGTAGCTTCGTTGACACCATCTTATCTACTTTTAATTCAAACTATGAATGGAGTCTGCCTCCACCACTACCTCATCGAAATCATTCCACTTCCCGGTTACTTTGAGACTGATGAAATACTTCCTGACATCACTGTCAGACTCATCATTGTCGTTAACTTCCAGCTGTGTCCTCGAAGACCTTTTTTCTGCCCTCACCAGCAGTCTGTCCCTCTTTACCCAATGAATTTCTCTCAGCATTATGTATGGTGTTTTCATGTCCACCTCACTGGTATTTCTGTCCTTAGATTCAGTTCCATGTTTTACTTAACATATTTTTTCAAATGCTGGTTTGATACTGATGCTGCGTACTCCAAGATGACCTTGACATTTGGAAGGTTCCTTGATAATGCTGAGGGGATGTTGATGTAAACAATTGGACTTGTGCTCCAATTCTTAATTTCAGTCTGAATGCATTCCATTCTTCCATTTGCTGTATGGCCCCTACTGGTTCAGCACTCCTTGAGAGTAATAATAGTAATAATAATAACAATAATACTAATAATAATAATAATAATGACTCACGAAATCGTAATGACACGATTGCAAACAAACCATACCACGGGTGGTATGGTTTAATAATAATAATAATAATAATAATAATAATAATAATAATAATAATAATAATAACAAAATAAAATAATAATAATAATAATAATAATAATAATAATAATAATAATAATAATAATAATAATAATAATAATTACTATTATTATTACTTCCTCGAGATTCAGAGCCTCTGCCCACCAAGGCAATAACTACTGTGTGGTCGGCCTTCTAGCCGCTCACTCGATCATCATAGCCTTATTTGGCTGACAATGAATTCAAGTAACTAGTTATCTGACAAGTCTTTGAGTTTGTCTTTCCCTCTCCTCATATGATTTTATTCTCTTTATTGGTTTTACATAATTACCAAACAAGGATGTATCTGATTCCATCCCATTTCGGATGCCATTCACATAAATCAAGACCATCAGTGATCCTGGTACCGATGTGTGTGTGTGAGTGTGTACTCAACTATTCCTGGTTGCAGGGGTCAATTCTCAGATCATAGCGCTGCCTCTTAACCTGTCACTTGACACATTAATCTCCTCGTATTTTCATTGTCTTTATTGTATCTGCTCTTAGAGTTATGAAGGACGCTTTCCTCTACCACTGCCTCATCCAGACCATTCCACTTCCCGGCTGCTCTCAGACTGACGAAGTACTTCCTGACATCCCTCCCATCTGCACTTGACTAGAATGCCTTGAAGATGCGTCATAACAAACCTGTTAGGGGTGGGAGGGTTACTCAAACACAATTTTAAAATTATTCCTTTAATTATTCAGTTTAAATATATTTATTAAAAGAAAAATAATACTGAAAAATTCGTTCCCAATGACTAAATATGTTTAATTCCTCTTAGTAAATGCCATTGTAAACTTGCAGTTGCTAAGAATTGATATGTAATTTACAAACTGTAACTTAATGAACACTGATAAATCATAAGAAAACAGTCTATTTATAATATTTTCTTTCTTGTTTTTCCGAACGAACAGCCATGAATGATGTCCCCTGATGATAAATTCTTAAATCGTATATTAAATCTGAAAACATAATTGTTGATAATGTATCAGGTATTGGTTTCTAGCCGAATTAATGCAAAAGCAAATGAAAATAAGTTTTTAAATTTTAAGAGTCCCCATTGATGGCTGTGAGACCCTAAGTTGTATCTTTTTAAGATGATTCTTACATTCGGCCTTGAGACTTCTGCAGTGGTCTAGTGCACAAGAAGTGATGTTCTGTTTCCTGACGAACCTTACCTTACCTAACCTTATTCTTCAGCTCCCACCGACCCACCACTGCTGCCACCACTGCTGCCACCACTGCTGCCACCACTGAGTAAGTCATCACCCAGCAAAGTATGACTGTAACTTGGACTAAGTATGGCTAAGAACTGGACTATGTATGACCAAGACCTGGACTAAGAATGTGTGTCCCGTAGCTCGGTTGGGAGCACACTCAGGCCAGTGGTTCGATCCCCGGTACTGGTGGAAACATTAGGACGTATTTCCTTAAGACACCTGCTGTCTCTGTTCACCTGGTAGTGAAATAGGTACCTTAGTGTTAGCCGACGGGTGTAGGTCGCATCATGGGGACAAAATTAACCTAATTTACCTGAAATGCTCTGCATAACAAATGACTTTCTATATAGTAGCATGTCATTAATATCAGCTAGGCCTGTATACCTTGTACATGTACTTGTAAAAATGAAGATTATTATTATTAAGAAATGGACGAAGTATGACCAATACCTGGAATAAGTATGACCAAGACCTGGACTAAGTATGACTAAGAAATAGACTAAGTATGACCCTGACCTGTACTAAGCATGAGTAAGAACTGGGCTAATTATGACCAAGACCTGGCCTAAGTACGACTAAGAACTGGACTAAATATGACCAAGATCTGGACTAAGTATGAGTAAGGACTGGATTAAATATGGCTAAGAGACGCGTTAAAAAAATCCTTTTTCTGGTGACGAAGACTCCTCGCCCAGCTTTCCACACGAGTGAGAAGAATAACTTTATTGGTTTGAAAACCGACAAGTTGAAGATTGAGACACTTATGCAACATATGGGAATCTTTATTAAGGAAACGTTTCCTTAATAAAGATTCCCATATGTTCATAAGTGTCTCAATCTTCAATAACATTATTGTTGACATTATTGTTGGAAGAAAACAAGGGTTTTCTTACATTTAAGTCTCCAGCCAGAATCCCCCTCCCAGGTAACTTTCCTAGAAAGAGGGTCCCCACTCCAGGAATTTCCCAAACAGGAGAGTACAATTCCTAAGGTAACTTCCCCAACAGCAGAGTCCCCAGCAGGTGAGTCCTCAGTAACTTCTCCAGCAGAAGCGTTCCTCTCCCAGGCAACTTCCCAACAGGAGAGTCCCCCTCCAGTAACCTCCCAAGCAGGAGAGTATGCCTCCCAAATAACTACCTCAGCAGGAGAGTTCCCTCCCAAATAACTTCCTTGGCAGGAGAATTCCCCTCCCAGGTAACTTTCCCAGATTGAGGGGTCCCCACTCCAGTAATTTTCCAAGCAGGAGAGTACTCCCCTCAGGTAACTTCCCCAGCAAGAGAGTTCCCAGTAACTACCCCAGTAAGGGAGTCCCTCTTTCAGTAGCTCCCCCAACAAGAAAGTGCCCCTCCAATAACTTCTTCAGCGCAAGAGTTCCCCTCTCAGGTAACTTTCCCAGTAAGAAGGAACTCTGCTGCTGGAAGATATTAAGAAAACATAAGTCAAGTTTAGTCAGGGTTAAGTTATACAGATTTGAATGGGTCGTCCCGCAGTTACTAAAAACAACAGACATAGCCCCACTCCACAAAGGCGGCAGTAAAGCAATAGCAAAGAACTACAGACCAATAGCGCTAACGTCCCATATCATAAAAATCTTTGAAAGGGTTCTAAGAAGCAAGATCCCCACTCATATATATACCCATCAATTACACAATCCAGGGCAGCATGGGTTTAGAGCAGGTCGCTCCTGTTTGTCCCAACTACTGGACCACTACGACAAGGTCCTGGATGCTCTAGAAGACAAAAAAATGCAGATGTTATTTACACAGACTTTACAAAAGCCTTTGACAAGTGTGACCATGTTGTAATAGCACACAAAATGCGTGATAAAGGAATAACAGGAAAAGTGGGTAGATGGATCTATAATTTCCTAACAAGTACAACACAAAGAGTAGTAGTCAACAGAGTAAAATCTGAGGCGGCTACAGTGAAAAGCTCTGTTCCACAAGGCACAGTACTCGCTCCCATCCTGTTCCTCATCCTCATATCGGACATAGACAGGGATATAAGCCACAGTGCCGTGTCTTCCTTTGCAGATGACACCCGAATCTGTATGACAGTGTCCACCGTTGAAGACACTGCAAGACTCCAAGTAGACATAAACCAAATTTTTAAATGGGCTGCAGAAAACAATATGAAGTTCAATGATGAGAAATTTCAATTACTCAGATATGGAAAACGTGAAATTAAAATTTCATCAGAGTACAAAACAAATTCCAACCACACAATAGGCGAAAAACTAATGTCAAAGACCTGGAGGTGATCATGTCAGAGGATCTCACCTTCAAGGACCATAACACCGTAGCAATCGCATCTGCTAGAAAAATGACAGGATGGATAATGAGAACCTTCAAAACCAGGGATACCAAGCCCATGTTGACACTTTTCAGGTCGCTTGTTCTATCTAGGATGGAATATTGCTGCACACTAACTGCACCTTTCAAGGCAGGTGAAATTGCTGACCTAGAAAATGTGCAGAGAACACTTAAACGCTTGAAGTTCCTAAACCTGTACTTTCTGGAACGCAGGCGGGAGAGACACATTATTATATACAAGTGGAAAATTCTCGAGGGATTAGTACCAAACTTGCACACGAGAGTCACTCCCTACGAAAGCAAAAGACTCGGCAGGCGAAGTAACATCCCCCCAATGAAAAACAGGGGTGCCACTAGCACGTTGAGAGACAACACAATAAGTGTCAGGGGCCCAAGACTGTTCAACTGCCTCCCAGCATACATCAGGGGGATTACCAACAAACCCCTGGCTATCTTCAAGCAGGCACTGGACAGGCACCTAAAGTCGGTACCTGACCAGCCAGGTGTGGTTCGTACGTTGGACTGCGTGCGGCCAGCAGTAACAGCCTGGTTGATCAGGCTCTGATCCAACATGAGGCCTGGTCACAGACCGTGCCGCAGGGGCGTTGACCCTTGGAACTCTCTCCAGGTATACCGCCTCAAGAAACAAATTAATAACAGGCCGTGACACGTCTGGCAAGGGGGTAAATGAGTAACACCAGGAAAATATTTGTACACATTTGTACGCTTACCATTCGTCTTCCAGAAATAATTTCAATAATAATAATAATAAAATAATAGTAATGATAGTAATAAATATAATAATAATAATAATAATAATAATAATAATAATAATAACAATAATTATTAATAATTATAATAATAATAATAATAATAATAATAATAACATAATAATAATAATATAATTATTATTATTATTATTATTATTATTATTAGATAATATATTATTACTATCATTACTATTATTTTATTATTATATATTGAAATATTTCTGGAGGACGAATGGTAAGTGTACAAATGTGAACGTTTCTGGTGTTACCATTACCCTGAGCTGTATCACGTGACTTGTTATAATTGTGTATTGTTAATACATTATTATTATTATTATTATTATTATTATTATTATTATTATTATTATTATTATTATTATTATTATAAAATAATAATAATACAGAGTATAATTATTACATCCAAATCTGCTAATCACTGAAGGAGGTCATACACGGCCTAGGCAGAAGTTGATAATCATATTTGATCAGAGGAAAGAGTCATCGGCAGTTAATTGAATTAAGAATCCTTCATCTATATCATGATGACTGGTCGTAAGCCACTGTTACCACTAGACCAGTGGTAACAACTGTCACCATTAGGCAAGTGTTAGGTGTTGTTACCACTAGACTAGTGGTACCTGCTGTTACCACTAGACCAGTGGTAGCTGCTGTTACCACTAGACCAGTGGTAGCTGCTGTTACCACTAGACCAGTGGTAGCTGTTGTTACCACTACACCAGTGGTAGCTGCTGTTACCACTACACCAGTGGTAGCTGCTGTTACCACTACACCATTGGTAGCTGCTGTTACCACTACACCAGTGGTAGCTGCTGTTACCACTACACCAGTGGTAGCTGTTGTTACCACTACACCAGTGGTAGCTGCTGTTACCACTACACCAGTGGTAGCTGTTGTTACCACTACACCAGTGGTAGCTGTTGTTACCACTACACCTGTGGTAACTGCTGTTACCACTACATCAGTGGTAGCTGTTGTTACCACTACACCAGTGGTAGCTGTTGTTACCACTACACCTGTGGTAACTGCTGTTACCACTACACCAGTGTTAGCTGTTGTTACCACTACAACAGTGGTAGCTGTTGTTACCACTACACCTGTGGTAACTGCTGTTACCACTATACCAGTGGTAACTGCTGTTACCACTACACCAGTGGTAGCTGTTGTTACCACTACACCTGTGGTAACTGCTGTTACCACTACACCAGTGTTAGCTGTTGTTACCACTACAACAGTGGTAGCTGTTGTTACCACTACACCTGTGGTAACTGCTGTTACCACTATACCAGTGGTAACTGCTGTTACCACTATACCAGTGGTAACTGTTGTTACCACTACACCAGTAGTAGCTGCTGTTACCACTACACCAGTGGTAACTGCTGTTACCACTACACCAGTGGTAGCTGCTGTTACCACTACACCAGTGGTTCCTAACCTTAATAAGGTGTCGACTGTTCCCTCTCAGTTGTCTTAATTTTTTCTACTTTTTTACACCATAAACAAGAGAAAACGTGAAGTAAATATATTACAACGTTATGAGTAAGAAATTGCAGTATATACTTTCATTTATAATAAGTTAAAATTCATTAAATAGTCTTGCATCAAGGTTTCTAGGTTTTGTTCTTATGTGCAGAAGTGTTGGAAAAATGCCTCACAATTGGTGGTGGCAAAAAGCACAAGAACCTTTATTTGTTTTGTTAATTGTGGGAACGTTTTGAGTTTATTCAAATTCTATTCGGATTCCTTTATCAAGTTTCAGTTCATCCTGGAGTTTACCTGGAGAGGGTGTTGGGGGTCAACGCCCCCGCGGCTCGGTCTGAGACCAGGCCTCATGGTGGATCAGGGTCTGGTCAACCAGGCTGTTAATGCTGGCCGCACGCAGACTGATGTACGAATCACAGCCTGGTTGGTCAGGTACTGACATTAGGTGCCTGTCCAGTGCCTTCTTGAAGACTGCCTGGGGTCTATTGGTAATCCCCCTTATGTATGCTGGGAGGCAGTTGAACAGTCTTGGGCCCCGGACACTTATTGTGTTGTCTCTCATTGTACTCATGGCGCCCCTGCTTATCATTGGGGGAATGTTGCATCTCCTGCCGAGTCTTTTGCTTTCATAGAGAGTGATTTTCGTGTGCAAGTTTGGTACTAATCCAGATCATCTTTCATTATATCATTGTCGCCCATGTAAGGCAAATTAAAAATAAATGAGTTCCTCATCCAACCCTCGGCCACAGAAGCCTCTCCCTGGTAAAATTAAAAAATATATATTAATTTTCATTTTAAATTAATAATAATTATTGATTCATAATAATAATAACAATAAATTTAATAGTTACCCTATTACATCACATTATATGAATTTAACTATACAAACCTGCTACACCGGCGTCCACAACACCACTAAGAATGTTGAAAATGGTATTTAAATACCAAGAACTTGATGAGGAAGATACACGTGACAACTGTTTTTTTCACACCGTTCAAAAGAAAACGGCATACACCACAAACGTAAAAAATAATAATGAAATTTACAAAATTTGTTAAAACAAAACAAAAAATAGTACTTTTATAGACATGGTATTTTGCATTTATCAGTGTATCTCGTAGGTACCGCTTCCCCCCCCACTCCCCTTGGCAAAGAACCACTTAGTGAGAGGGCATCCAGGTGATGGTCACGCCGAACATTGTTACAAAGTTAATGTTCTGCAGCAGTGTTGGTGAAGAACATCATCAGACAGAGAACAGTCAAAACGTTTACAGGCAGGTGAAGGTCGTCATGACCTGAACCTTTCCTAGATCGTTGTAAGTTAGCCAGACTTTCACTGTGTCTGCCCGGTTGTTCCTAGTGTAGTGTGAGTCATTGACCACTGTGCTTGTGTCTTGTTGTGTGAGTCATTGACCACTGTGTTTGTGTCTTGTTGTGGGTGTCATTGACCACTGTGTTTGTGTCTTGTTGTGGGAGTCATTGACCACTGTGTTTGTCTTGTTGTGTGAGTCATTGACCACTGTTTGTGTGTCTTGTTGAGTGAGTCATTGACCACTGTGTTTGTGTCTTGTTGTGGGAGTCATTGACCACTGTGTTTGTGTCTTGTTGTGGGAGTCATTGACCACTGTGTTTGTGTCTTGTTGTGGGAGTCATTGACCACTGTGTTTGTGTCTTGTTGTGGGAGTCATTGACCACTGTGTTTGTTCTTGGGTTTGTTTTTGAGTCATTGACCACTGTGTTTGTGTCTTGTTGTGGGAGTCATTGACCACTGTGTTTGTGTCGTGTTGTGTGAGTCATTGACCACTGTGTTTGTGTCTTGTTGTGTGAGTCATTGACCACTGTGCTTGTGTCTTGTTGTGTGAGTCACTGACCGCTGTGCGTTGTCTTGTGTGAGTCATTGACCACTGTGCTTGTGTGTTGTTAGAGTCATTGTAACGTGTGGGTTCTAGGAGTCTTGTAACTTTGAGCACAGCAGGGTAGGAAGCTGGTTTAAGGGCTAGGCTGATATAACTTGCTGGATGGCTTATGGCTAGGCACTCCTCCCCACAGACTGGCTTATCTGACTTTGCTTAATTTGCAAAATCCGGGTCTACCCCTCGAAGGTTTTAACAAATAGAGATAAGGCACAAAACTGACCAGGAAACAGTGTAGACAGGCTGAAGAATGATGGATTCGGTTGGTAGCTGGCGTCGGTTCTCTAGTCCTAGCAATGGCACACAAGATGTCCGCCGGCTTTGTAGAGTTTATCTCCTTATATTACAGTAATCGTCAGATGTACGGACACACCGATGCTCACCAGTTATCGTGTGGGTTCTAGGAGATATGGTGTACGTAGAGAAAAACACTTGTGGTTGGTAACAAGTATGTATTGACTCACTCTTTGGATTTGCGAAGGACTAACAGGTTAGGCTGGCACTTGTTAGCAACCACAAGTGCGTTTCTCTACGTCCATCATATCTCCTAGAACCCACACGATAATTGACCGCTGTGCTTGTGTCTTGTGTGAGTCATTGACCGCTGTGCTTGTGTCTTGTGTGAGTCATTGACCGCTGTGCTTGTGTCTTGCGTGAGTCATTGACCGCTGTGCTTGTGTCTTTTTCTGTGAGTCATTGTCCACTGTGCTTGTGTCTTGTTGTGGGAGTCATTGTCCACTGTGCTTGTGTCTTGTGTGATTCATTGACCGCTGTGCTTGTATCGTGTTGTGAGAGTCATTGGCCGATGTGCTTGTGTCTTGTTATGTGAGTCATTGACCACTGTGCTTGTGTCTTGTGTGAATCATTGACCACTGTGCTTTTGTCTTTTTGTGTGAGTCATTGACCACTGTGCTTGTGTCTTGTTGTGTGAGTCATTGACCACTGTGCTTGTGTCTTGTTGTGTGAGTCATTGACCACTGTGCTTGTATCTTGTTGTGTGAGTCATTGACCACTGTGCTTGTGTCTTGTTATATGAGTCATTGACCACTGTGCTTGTGTCTTGTTGTATGAGTCATTGACCACTGTTCTTGTGTCTTGTTGTATGAGTCATTGACCACTGTGCTTGTGTCTTGTTGTTCGAGTCATTAACCACTGTTCTTGTGTCTTGTTGTGTGAGTCATTGACCACTGTGATTAATATTATTGTTAATATTAAACTCATTTGGGTTTCATCTATAGCATGGGGAATGAGAGACATCAATCAGGTTCAATTCCCTGGATCTTGATCCTCTTACCTGCGTCTTGGTCTGTCCCGTGTCTTCGTTATATATCATCAACTCATACTGTATATATAATCTTCATTTTTACCTGTCTCCACTTTCTGTAACTGAAAATTATTTGTATGGAATTCAATAAAGGTAAATTTATTACAAGATACGAAGGAGATATAGGAAGGAAAAGCAATTGAGTGTGAGTAAGGAACCCTGTAGGTTACCTGTAGTTACTTCTCGGGGTTACCGCACCTCGCAGTCCGGTCCAAGACCAGACCTCCTAGTTGCTGGCCTTATCTTATGCACCACAGCCCGGCTGATCAGGAGTCTGTTGGTAATTTACCTTATGTATGACGGAAGTGTTGAATAGTGATCCCTTTGAGTTCTCTCTCAGGTAAACTCACCGACCCACTACTTTTTACCTGAGGTGTCTTGCACCTGCCAAGCCTCTTGTCTTAATATGTAATGATTTAAGTGTGCAGTTTCGGGACCAGTTCGTCCATAAGCTTCCAGGTGCATATTACTGTGTATCTTTGCATGAGTATCTCGTTCCCAGCAATTCAGATGCTTGAGAAAGTTTATACGAAGTGTGAAGGTTCTCTATACATTCTCCAGTTCTGTAGTTGTCATTGAAAGAGGCCTTTAGTACACACCAGTATTCCGACCCAGAAAAGAAGTGACGTGAAGAGTATCATCGCTGGCTTGGCATCTATTATTTTGAATGTTCTAGTAGTTATCCAACCTAAAGTTTTTCACTTGTAGTTGCGATAATGACTGAGGGAATATAAACAGGATAGGGGTACAAGGCACAATCAAATTACTCAATCGAGCATAAGTCTAATGTAAAATCTCCTGACATTATCAATCCCAGGTCTTTCACATTAGACTTATGCTCGATTGAGTGATTTGATTGTGCCTTGTACCCCGTTCCTGTTTATATTTCCTCAGTCGTTCCGTAACGTAGTAACCGACATGTGTCGTCAGTGAACATCATATTGTCAGTAGTGTAGTGGAGGACTTGGCTTATATCAGCGTGGAGGCTCACTGTGTCTTCTATGGATGCCACTCTCATGAAGATTCTAGAATCGTCTCCAAAAGATGATAGAGTGCAATCGTTTATGTCCCATTCTGTGTCAGCAATGAGAATGAGAAAGAGAAGTGGGGGAAGTACCGTGCCTTGAGGAACACAACTCGTCACTGTAGCTTCACCTGATTTCACTGTTTATTATTACTCTTTGGGTTCTATAAGTTAAGAAGTTAAATATCCATCTGCCGATCTGAAGGGAAGAGGGAGGTAGAAATATTACAAGAAGAGGAGGAGGAGCAAGACAAAGAGAGGGACAAGTAAGGAAAAAGGGAAGAATAACACCGGGAGGAAAGATGTGGAGGGAGGCTGGAGAGAGAAAGTGAAGAAGTGGGATGGGGATGGTGGGTGGCAGGGATGTCAGCGGAGGGGGGTGGCAGGAAGGTCACTGGATGGAGGGGGTGGCAGGAAGGTCACCGGAGAGAGGGGGGTGGCAGGAAGGTCAGCGGAGGGTAAATACCAAGAGTTTTTATTGGTGTTGGGGAGAACCCTGCGTGACGTCATTACATCGGGGAGATCAGGTGACGTCATTGCAGGGCATAGCGGGGCCACTAGTGGAGTGGGAAGTCCCTAGAGGAGGGAGCGTCACCTGGGGACGGAATTACCTGAGGAAGGAGGGTGTTACCTTAGGAGGGAGGATATCACCTGAGGAGGGAGGATATCACCTGAGGAGGGAGGATATCACCTGAGGAGGGAGGATATCACCTGAGGAGGGAGGATATCACCTGAGGAGGGAGGGTGTCACCTGATGAGGAGGAGGGTGTCACTTGAGGTGGGAGGGAGCCATCTGAGGAGAGAGGGTTTCACCTGTGGAGGGAGGGTGTCACTTGATGAGGAGGAGGGTGTCACTTGAGGAGGGAGGGAGCCATCTGAGGAGAGAGGGTTTCACCTGTGGAGGGAGGGTGTCACTTGAAGAGGAGGAGGGTGTCACTTGAGGAGGGAGGGAGCCATCTGAGGAGGGAGGGTTTCACCTGTGGAGGGAGGGTGTCACTTGATGAGGAGGAGGGTGTCACTTGAGGAGGGAGGGAGCCATCTGAGGAGGGAGGGTTATACATGAGGATGGAGGGTTATAATAACAACAACCGTGTTATAGTTATTGTTCACTAAAGAAAGAAGATCAAAGGTGAGGTAAAAGATAAGTAGAGTTGTGTGTGATATTTTGTGGTGATGCTCTGCTGTTTATTTTATGCCCATTTAGACCCTGACAGGTGCCTGACCTTCAGTGCCACGTGTGACTTGAAAAGAGAACAGGAAAATAACGTGTTTACCACCTGCTAGGGAAGACTGGGCATGTTAATTTACTTACCATCTTATTTTAATCACATAGTAAAAATTTACGTGTGTAAATATAATAATCATTTCATATTTTGCAAGTTCTGGGCGTAACTAACTCAGGACTACCCATGTGGGCGTAACTAACTCAGGACTACCCATGTGGGCGTAACTAACTCAGGACTACCCATGTGGGCGTAACTAACTCAGGACTACCCATGTGGGCGTAACTAACTCAGGACTACCCATGTGGGCGTAACTAACTCAGGACTACCCATGTGGGCGTAACTAACTCAGGACTACCCATGTGGGCGTAACTAACTCAGGACTACCCATGTGGGCGTAACTAACTCAGGACTACCCATGTGGGCGTAACTAACTCAGGACTACCCATGTGGGCGTAACTAACTCAGGACTACCCATGTGGGCGTAACTGACAACTACAAGGACTACCCATGTGGGCGTAACTAACTCAGGACTACCCATGTGGGCGTAACTAACTCAGGACTACCCATGTGGGCGTAACTAACTCAGGACTACCCATGTGGGCGTAACTAACTCAGGACTACCCATGTGGGCGTAACTAACTCAGGACTACCCATGTGGGCGTAACTAACTCAGGACTACCCATGTGGGCGTAACTAACTCAGGACTACCCATGTGGGCGTAACTAACTCAGGGACTACCCATGTGGGCGTAACTAACTCAGGACTACCCATGTGGGCGTAACTAACTCAGGACTACCCATGTGGGCGTAACTAACTCAGGACTACCCATGTGGCTAACTAACTCAGGACTACCCATGTGGGCTAACTAACTCAGGACTACCCATGTGGGCGTAACTAACTCAGGACTACCCATGTGGGCGTAACTAACTCAGGACTACCCATGTGGGCGTAACTAACTCAGGACTACCCATGTAGGCGTAACTAACTCAGGATTACCCATGTGGGCGTAACTAACTCAGGACTACCCATGTGGGCGTAACTAACTCAGGACTACCCATGTGGGCGTAACTAACTCAGGACTACCCATTACTCACCCGACTGGATACAGCTGCAGTGTTGCATGAAAACTCACCCCTGGATCGCAGCTGCAGTGTTGTGAGAACTCTTATGTGTGACTTGTGATATACTTAGTGAAACACTGGAAATAGTTTTCCGTTTGAAGTGACCCTCATTGACCTCCGCTACTCCTCGTCACCTGCCAGTCTTCCTTGCACTGGAACTCAGCCAACTTATAGATTTTGCTAGTCCACTTAGGTACTTGAGTGCCCCATGTCAGTTCCAAGGTGCCACAGCTGTTATTACACTGTCTTGAAGACACTGTATATGAACTATTGAACGCCTCTGTTATTTAAACATCAATATTGTAGTCTTCAACTTTTCACACACCTAGTGTATGAATGCTAATTGGCACTGACTTACTGTATGAGTTATAATTTAGTAAATAACTTCGTGGTGAAACCTAGCATAGCCAGTGTGCAAACAAGGACCTTATTATTGATCTACATTAAGGTGAATTTTACAACACAGAGTTACTCGTACCTCTGAATTCCGCTCATCGCCTTTACCAACCTGCGGAGTAAAGGTGATGAGCGGTGACCCTGACTCAAACCTGCCAGACTAACCCAACCTGACAGTCCGTTTGTACAAAACAGAGCTATTTCTCTAACTGAGGAAGGTGTATTTTTATTCTTCTATGCACTGAGTGTTTCCTAGATAAATGCTGCAGAGTTGGTATAAAAACAAGGGTGGTTATGAGCAATTTGTATGAGCATTGCAGTACCTGGTAACTCCTTTCGCTGCCAGTTACTGCTTTTTAAGTGTGACAGGCCAGAGATTCTTCTATAAACAACAGTAAGTTTTTTTCAAGGAACTGGCCGTATCCCACCGAGGAAAGGTGACCCAGAAAGAAAAACAGAAGTTTATCTTAAAATTTAGTAATGTATACAGTGGAAGGGGTTACTATCCCCTTGCTCGCGGCATTTTAGTGGCCTCTTACGACACGCATGGCTTACAGAGGAAGAATTCTGTTCCACTTCCCCATGGAGATAAGTGGAAATAAACAAGAACAAGAACTAGTAACAAAATAGAAGAAAACCCAGTGTGGTGTGTATATATTTACTTATACGTGCATGTGTAGTGTGACCTAAGTGTAAGTAGAAGTAGCAAGACGTATGTGAAATGTTTATGAGACAGAAAAAAGACACCAGCAATCCTACCATCATGTAAAACAATTACAGGTTTCTGTTTTACACTACCTTGGCAGGACGGTAGTACCTCCCTGGGCGGTTGCTGTCTACCAACCTACTACCACAGGACGGTAGTACCTCCTTGGGTGGTTGCTGTCTACCAACCTACTACCACAGGACGGTAGTACCTCCCTGGGTGGTTGCTGTCTACCAACCTACTACCACAGGACAGTAGTACCTCCCTGGGTGGTTGCTGTCTACCAACCTACTACCACAGGACGGTAGTACCTCCCTGGGTGGTTGCTGTCTACCAACCTACTACCACAGGATGGTAGTACCTCCCTGGGTGGTTGCTGTCTACCAACCTACTACCACAGGACGGTAGTACCTCCCTGGGCGGTTGCTGTCTACCAACCTACTACCACAGGACGGTAGTACCTCCATGGGTGGTTGCTGTCTACCAACGTACTACCACAGAACGGTAGTACCTCCCTGGGCGGTTGCTGTCTACCAACCTACTACCACAGGACGGTAGTACCTCCCTGGGCGGTTGCTGTCTACCAACCTACTACCACAGGACGGTAGTACCTCCCTGGGTGGTTGATGTCTACCAACCTACTACCACAGGACGGTAGTACCTCCCTGGGTGGTTGCTGTCTACCAACCTACTACCACAGGACGGTAGTACCTCCCTTGGCGGTTGCTGTCTACCAATCTACTACCACAGGACGGTTGTACCTCCCTGGGTGGTTGCTGTCTACCAACCTACTACCACAGGACGGTAGTACCTCCCTGGGTGGTTGCTGTCTACCAACCTACTACTACAGGACGGTAGTACCTCCCTGGGTAGTTGCTGTCTACCAACCTACTACCACAGGACGGTAGTACCTCCCTGGGTGGTTGCTGTCTACCAACCTACTACCACAGGACGGTAGTACCTCCCTGGGTGGTTGCTGTCTACCAACCTACTACCACAGGACGGTAGTACCTCCCTGGGCGGTTGCTGTCTACCAACCTACTACCACAGGACGGTAGTACTTCCCTGGGTGGTTGCTGTCTACCAACCTACTACCACAGGACGGTAGTACCTCCCTGGGTGGTTGCTGTCTACCAACCTACTACCACAGGACGGTAGTACCTCCCTGGGTAGTTGCTGTCTACCAACCTACTACCACAGGACGGTAGTACCTCCCTGGGTGGTTGCTGTCTACCAAACTACTATCACAGGACGGTAGTACCTCCCTGGGTGGTTGCTGTCTACCAACCTACTACCACAGGATGGTAGTACCTCCCTGGGTGGTTGCTGTCTACCAACCTACTACCACAGGACGGTAGTACCTCCCTGGGTGGTTGCTGTCTACCAACCTACTACCACAGGATGGTAGTACCTCCCTGGGTAGTTGCTATCTACCAACATACTACCACAGGACGGTAGTACCTCCCTGGGTGGTTGCTGTCTACCAACCTACTACCACAGGAGGGTAGTACCTCCCTGGGTGGTTGCTGTCTATCAACATACTACCACAGGACGGTAGTACCTCCCTGGGTGGTTGCTGTCTACCAACCTACTACCACAGGATGATAGTACCTCCCTGGGCGGTTGTTGTCTACCAACCTACTACCACAGGACGGTAGTACCTCCCTGGGCGGGTGCTGTCTACCAAACTACTACCACAGGACGGTAGTACCTCCCTGGGTGGTTGCTGTCTACCAGCCTACTACCACAGGACGGTAGTACCTCCCTGTGTGGTTGCTGTTTACCAACCTACTACCACAGGACGGTAATACCTCCCTGGGTGGTTGCTGTCTACCAACCTACTACCACAGGACGGTAGTACCTCCCTGGGCGGTTGCTGTCTACCAACTCTTTATCAACCTAAGGAAAGCTTTTGATACAATAGACCACAGCATCTTACTCCACAAACTTGATCATTATGGCGTAAGAGGCCAAGCACTTACATATTTCAAATCCTACCTTACTAACAGGCATTAATACGTCTCTATTAAGGACACAACCTCATCAATAAGACCACTGAATACTGAAGTACCAGAGGGAAGTGTTCTTGGTCCCTTGTTCTTCCTCTTATACATCAATGATCTTCCTAATGTATCACAACACCTTAAACCTATTCTCTTTGCTGATGACACGACTTATGTCATCTCCCACCCTAATCTTGCCTCACTCACCACTATTGTTAACGAAGAGCTAGTAAAAATATCAACCTGGATGACTGCTAATAAACTTACACTTAATATTGACAAAACCTTCTACATTATGTTTGGGAGCAGAACAGGTGTTGCCCAGCTGAACATAACGATTGGCAACACTCTTATTGCTAAACATAATGAAGGCAAATTCCTGGGTCTGCACCTTGACAGCATCCTGAAATTGAAAACCCATATCCAACATATAACAAAAAATAGTATCCAAAACAGAAGGGATCCTCTGCAAGATACGTTACTACGTACCACAATCAGCCCTACTCACACTATACTATTTAATCATCTATGCTATTTGTGCCTGGGGATCAACAGCAGCAACCCACCTAAAGCTCACAGAAAGCCACAGTAAGAATTATCACGCAATCCAATGCAAAGCAACACCCCCCAACACTCTTTAAAGACCTAAACCTACTCACTGTACAGAACATTCACACCTACTATTGTGCAACCTACATTTACAGAACCATAAATTCTAATATTAACCCTGAACTAAAACACTTGATAGTTGCAACAAGACCCATAGACACAATACCAGACACAAAAATCCCTATACATTGCTCGTGTCCGGTTTAACCTCTACAAAAATTTGATGTACATAAAGGGGCCTAAAATCTGGATACTCTTCCAATATATGAGCTTTAATAGAAACAGTGTTCATGCCAAGACAAATCCAATCCCATTACTAAATTTACGATTTGTAATATTATTATATGATTTGTACTACCTCAGTATTATAAATCTAATTATTTATGTACCAAATTAGGTATGTATCAAATATGTATGACTATAAAGTTGCAAATGTACTTCCATAAGCTATATAATATAGAATAAGAATTAGTATCTATCTGACAAGTACTTCTAGTCACTACTTAATAATATTTCCTATAACACTACAATCACCCATATCACTACAATACATCTTAATATCAATACACTCCTATCATACAATACACCTATCACTACAATACATCCCTATCACTACAATATTTCCCTATCACTACAATACACCCTATCACTACAAATACCCTATCACTACATAATCCCTATCTACAATACACCCTATCACTACAATACATCCCTATCACTACAATACATCCACTATATCATACAATACATCCCTATCACTACAATCACCCCTATCATACAATACATCCTATCACTAAATACCCCTATCATTACAATACACCCTTATCACTACAATACATCCCTATCACTACAATACATCCTATACTACAATCATCCTATCACTACAATACACTCTATCACTACAATACATCATCACTACAATACATCCCTATCACTACAATACACCCTATCACTACAATACATCTCATATCACTACAATACTTCCCTATCACTACAATACATCCTATCACTACAATACATCCTATCACACATACATCCTATCACTACAATACATCCCTATCACTACAATACATCCCTATCACTACAATACATCCCTATCACTACAATACATCCCTATCACTACAATAATCCTTCCCTATCAATACAATACATCATAGATATCACTACAATACTTCCCTATCACTACAATACATCATATATCACTACAATACTTTCCCTATCACTACACTGAAGGATGACTCACGAAATCGTAATGACACGATTGCAAACAAGTCATACCACGGCGGGCTGAACCCTTGGTCAAGTTTACGACTCTCTGACCGCGGTTCAAGCCCTGCCGTGTATGTGGTTTACACTGAAGGATACTGCCATCACTGTACTATACCACCATCACCACCTACAATACCATCTCTTATTTCTACTATTAATACACTGCACTATCATCATTACATTATACAGTCATTATCACATTTCATTACTCCACTATCACTACACATCTCCACCACTGCACTATAATTCCTGAATTCTAACTTCACTATATTATCTTAGTGGCATATGTGGGGCTGTTCAGAAATTTGTTTCTTATATTCATTTACAAATATACGATTAGACTTTGACTAATTGTTGTTCTTATTCCAACTTCACTATATTACCTAAGTGGCATATGTGAGGCAGTTCAGTAAACTGTTTCTTATATTCATTTAGAAATATACGATTAGACTTTGACTAATTGTTGTTCTTATTCCAACTTCACTATATTACCTAAGTGGCATATGTGAGGCAGTTCAGAAAGTTGTTTCTTATATTCATTTAGAAATATACGATTAGACTTTGACTAATTGTTGTTCTTATTCATCATGGATTCCGAGAGTCAGTTGGAATACCTCAAGTATGAACGCTTTGAAGCTCGCTACTTGGCAGGAAAAATGGAATACCTGGGAGGAGGGATGACAGGCGATGCCTACCTCATCGAGCCTAAACACGCCTATGGAACTCAATATGTAGTCAAACTGGGCAATTCAGATTTTCTTCTTGATAAATACAAGACCGAGGCTTCCAGACTGCGATATCTGTCTGGAGCTGGAGGCTGTCCTCGCCTGGTAGCAGTGTGTAAGGATGTCCCAGCCTTCGTAACAACTTTCGAGTGTAAACACACTCTTGAAAAGTTTTTAGCCAACTGTGGGGCCAGGGAAGCAATGGAAGTTTTCTTGAAGTTGGCATTAGCTGTGAAGGAGATCCATGACAAAGGATTCATTCACAATGACATCAAACCTGATAATGTTATTGTTTCAGGATCCATCGGAAATTATAAATTATCTATAATTGATTTTGGGAGAGCTAGACGAAATGGGGATGTAATTGAGACTTTTGCTTCTCCTGATCCTGATAGATTCCCACACGCAGCTCCTGAAGTGGCCGATGGAGAACCTTGTACACCACCTGCCGATGTCTATGCAATGGGCAAAATGTATCTGGATATTAGAACAAAATTTGATGAAGTCCCTCAGGAACTTGAAACACTAGCAGAGCAGGCCAGGCAAATTGACCCTCTGAAACGCCCATCCCTCTTGGACATCATCGCTCAAATCCAAAACATCATAAAATGCTTAAAGCCCTCCCAGACAAAAGTCCCTAGCCAAACCAAGACCAAATTGCAGACAGAAGTCCCTGGCCAGACCAAGACAAAGAAGACCCGCAGTGCTGTCTCCGACCACATCAAACGAGTTAGCATGGTAGCCGAGGCAAGGCGGTCTGCAGCTGAGAAGAGTCGGGCTAGAGCAAGAGCATGGAAAAGAGCCAAAGGTTCTGTAAAATGAACATCTCCTAGCAATAGAAACTATAAAAAAAAAAAAAAAAAAAAAAAAAAAAAAGGAACTCGCCGAGCAGCCACCTCCACGTGGTGAGTTCTGGGTGTTACGTGTGACTGATAATCAGTCATACAAAATAGCTGAGAGCTGCTCACTTTACCTATATTACATGTGTGTGTGTAAATTTTACACTAAACCATTTATATAAATATATGGTGTAGTGTTATGATGGTACTTTAACTCAATATAGTGTGTGTGGTATTGCCAGATAGTGTTGTTGTGTAGTGATGTTGGTTTAGTGTAGTGATGGTAGTGTAGTTTAGTGATGGTGGTGAAGCATGGTAATGGTAGTGTTGCAATGGTAGTGTAGGTTAGTGATGAGAGTGTTGTGTACCTGATATTTGTGATGATGTAATACAGTAATGGTAGTGTAGTGATGGTGCACCGAAGTGATGTAGTATAGTAACAGCAGTGTTGTTTGGTGATGATGTAGTGAAGATAGGTTGATGTAGTGAGTGACAGTACTGTAGTGATGGTGTAGTGTAGTGGAGTAATCTACTATAGTGATGGGGTAGTTTAGTGATTTTGTTTTGTAGTGTAGTGATCATGTGTAGTGTAGTGATGGTGTTGTGTAGTATTGTGATGGTCTTGTGTATTGTAGTGATAATGTGTAGTGTAGTCATGGTGTTGAGTAGTGATAGTGTTGTGTAGTGTAATGATGGTGTTATGTAGCAAAGTGATAATGTTCTGTAGTGATGGTGAAGTGAAGTGATGGTGTTGTGTAGTGTAGTGATGGTGTTGTGTAGTGTAGTAAAAGTGTTGTGTAGTGTAGTGATGGTGTTGTGTAGTGTAGTGATGGTCTTGTGTAGTGTAATGAATGTGTTGTGTGGTGTAGCAATGTTGGTGTTGTGTAGTGATAGTGGTGTGTAATGACTTTGTGTTGTTTAGTGTAGTGTGCTGTAGTGTAGTGATGGTGTTGTGTAGTGTAGTAATAGCATGATGTAGTGCAGTGACACTTGTGTTGTGTAGTGAAGTGATGCTAATATTGAGTAGTGAAGTGATGGTGTAGTGTAGTGATGGTGTAGTGTAGTGATGATGGTGTGTAGTGTAGTGATGTTGTGTAGCATAGTGTGGTGTAGTGTGATGGCGGTAGTGTTGTGTAGTGTAGTGATGGTGTAGTGTTGTGTAGTGTAGTGATGCTAGTGTTGTGTAGATTAATGTTGCTTGTGTTGTGTGGTGTTGTGATGTTAGTGTTGTGTCGTGCATTGTAATGATGCTAGTGTTGTGTAGTGAAGTAATGCTAAAGTTGTGTAGTGTAGTGATGGTGAAATGAATTGATGGTGGCATTGTGTAGTGTAGTGATGTTGGCATTATGTATTGTAGTGATGGTGGTGTTGTGTATTGTAGTGATGTGTGCTGTGTATTGTAGTGATGGTGGTGTTGTGTATTGTAGTGATGGTGGTGTTGTGTATTGTAGTGATGGTGGTGTTGTATTGTAGTGATGGTGGTGTTGGTATTGTAGTGATGGTGGTGTTGTGTATTGTAGTGATGGTGGTGTTGTGTATTGTAGTGATGGTGGTGTTGTGTATTGTAGTGATGGTGGTGTTGTGTATTGTAGTGATGGTGGTGTTGTGTATTGTAGTGATGGTGGTGTTGTGTATTGTAGTGATGGTGGTGTTGTGTATTTTGTGATGGTGGTGTTGTGTATGAGTGATGGTGGTGTTGTGTATTTGTAGTGATGGTGGTGTTGTGTATTGTAGTGATGGTGGTGTTGTGTATTGTAGTGATGGTGGTGTTGTGTATTGTAATGATGGTGGTGTTGTGTATTGTAGTGATGGTGGTGTTGTGTATTGTAGTGATGGTGGTGTTGTGTATTGTAGTGATGGTGGTGTTGTGTATTGTAGTGATGGTGGTGTTGTGTATTGTAGTATTGGTGGTGTTGTGTATTGTAGTGATTGTGGTGTTCTGTATTGTAGGTGGAGAATGCTGAGTCAGGTGGATAATGCCGCATGTGACAGTCTTCAGAGTAGTGTGATGGAGTCTTAAACCTTGGGAAGCCCGGCCCTTAGAAAAGGGCCAGACGGCGTGTCTGGCTTCCTGATCAACAGTTTGATTAGTAACAGATGAACGGACCCAGGAAGCCAGAAGTCACATGATGGCTGACCCGTAGCAACGAGTGTATATGATTGACAGACATTTGATATAAATGGGACTCTGCCATAACAGGAAAGTTAAAGAAAACTTCTGTTTCAATTTCTACATTTGACCAAACAATCATAAACTATCAGTGATCAAAATATTTAGAGAACACAAGCATTTGATTTGCAAATTGTTGTAGTGTTTTGCAACTGGTGAATTGAGCTTAAGTCAGCGATACCGAGCTCAGATTGAACTAACCAACGACAGGGGACGGGAGCTATGTGGCGGGCTTTAACCTAACAAAGGAACATTTGTCGTGCGCATCTGAACTCTTAATCAATCTCCACTAACGTCGGGAAAGCGGATAAGAACTTTGTTCCAGCGCATTTAGTGATAATCATAAAATAGCGGTACATTACAGAGAAGTGTGCGCAGCTTCTTAATACTGCTTAAAGACAAATGTAGAGAGACAATCGCGATTGTACTTCATAGAAAACAAGACGGTGACTCATCAGCGACATTCTACAAATCAAGGCAGCATTTCCCTTCATATATGGTGGAGTCAACACCATTGCTCACGTTACAACAAGCAAAGAATGTTTTGTTGTTCTTGCCAGGCAGGGGACTGCTTCTTGTTAGGCAGGGGACTGCTTCTTGTTAGGCAGGGGCATCAAAATTTATCTATTGATGGCGGTTATGTGTGGACTTTTAAGTCCAAACAAGAAAGTCATATCTCAGTTTTATTCCATGACTGAAGATATGAAATACGCTCCTCAGGGGCAATATATAATACTTAAGTGTATGTATTTACTCACCCATACAGCCCAAGGGGATGAGACCATGAATCCTCTATAATGACGTCGGGGAAGGCTGCAAAGTTGTGGATTCATAAATAAGCTAAGTAGCTAAATTATAGTCTATTAATCGTAGGAGTCCATTTCTCTAACAACTTGGATCCTAAATTCCTAGTTGCAAACCCTCGTCGATTTCCTAATGATCTGATATTGACTGAATGGACTGCCCAAAGGACTCCACCCCCCTATATCTACTCTGGTGCAGCGCTTAATAGGTGCTACAACATAGCATTGTATAGACCACCTCATCGTCTATGATACAAGTGTCAGCGCTGGGGTCACATTGGTTGGAAATGCCCAGTTCAGTCACACTGGTTTGCAGTGTGTGCAAAGGCCCATCCTTCTCTACATTGTTATGATATGCTCAAAAGAAACAACAGACTGTTGCAGCAAAATGGACTCAACTGACCGGGGCTTCATGCCTCCAGGTGAGACAAGTCTTGTCCTGGTGGTGTATAACCTGCAGTTGCATATATCAGTACTTAAAAGGAAACAATTGTTCCTGAAACAAGAACTTGAGCAGCATAAGGAAAAAATGTATAGTGTGCCAATGAATATACCAATAATAAGAGTGTCATCCATTCTGAAAATGAGTGTGAGGATGACGAACAAGTTGATGAGTGTAATGGTGGAGTCCTTAATGTTGATAATGACGAATGCAATAGCTGTGTCGATAATTATAGTGAACATCATGTCGAGGGCAGCGGTGTCTATGATGATAGTAATAGTGATGAGTGTAATGTAAGTGATGGGGGTGGTGCCGAGTGTGGTGAGGATAACCTAGTTGACGTTAATATTGAATGTAATGGTGGTGATAAATGTAGTGAATATAACGGTGATTAAAGTTATAGTGATGATTGTAATGATAACGGAGGAGGGAATGTGAGTGGTGGTGCCACCTGTCATACATTCAGACAAACAGCGCCATACTCTTTGTAAACAAAGACTCCCAGGAGGCCTCCATACTGGAAGTGCACTTATGAAACTCATGGAGCAGGGTTACACTAATGATATTGATGTGCTATTTATATTTTTTTCATTATGCTGATAAACTAAACAATATCCCAGGTCTTCTATAATGGAACAAAACACGTATAAACTTTCTATTTTAAGATGGAATATTGCATCACTTAGGAAAAGATTTACTGACCTTCACCATAAAGTAACTACTGAACTCATTGATATTGTGAGTCTACAAGAGTGCAGAGTCCCTGAAAAATCCCAACCCCCTAAACTGCCTTCATTTATTACATATAACCTCAAATCTACTAACTCTTGTGTTCTTTATATTAAAAAAATCACTTCTCCTTCAACTTCTTGTAAATAAGAAAACGGAGGGACTTCAATACCATGGTGTTATGATTTATATTGGGAACTCTGCTCTCAACATATTTAACTTGTATGCTCCTGCTGATAAGTTTAATTATTTCAAGCTTCCAACATGTGCTTAGTCTGAACCTACTCTTATTATTGGAGATTATAATGCAAGACACAAAATCATTGGAAACTCACAATTCGGTAATCGTAATGGTAAACAACTGTTGTCACTCTTAAATAGTCATGATAACGTCATGATATATGTAGGTGACCTCAAACCCACAAATATCTATGGAGGCGTCCTTGATCTGTGTCTTGGCTTTAACATTACTTTTGCCAGCTGCGAGTCTTCCAGGTTAACAGATATGTCATCAGCTCATTTCCCAAGATTAACTACTCTAGATATTGGTAACATTATCCTCCCTGGTGGGATATTCAAACGGAAGTGCTTTCATGTTCCTCTTGATCAGCATGGTGACTTTGTCGCACATGATACAGAGTGGTATAATTCCTGTGAGTATTCTTATGGTGAGACCTTTAACAATGACTTTGTAAACAATATTCAGAAATACTTAGAACTGCCATAGAAACCTTCTGGTACTCCAAACCCAAGTAACTTCCATAATAATCATACATCCTATAAAAATCATACCTACTACAATGATCCTAAACTTCGGACATTGAAAGGTACTGCTCGCAGACTAGGCCTAGCCTATAGAAAACATCGTACCCCGGAAATCACTACCATCAATACTACAATAACATCACTATTCGATACTTCACTGTGCATAGTATACTCCACTTCACTAACATAACTACACTACACTACATATCATCACTACATCACCATCACTATAATACCACTGTCACTGTTAAATTATACCACCATTGTAACACCACCACCACTACAATGTATCACTATGAATGAACATTAAGACACTTATGCAACATATGGGAATCTTTATAATAAACATTCCCATATGTTGCATAAGTCTCTCAATGTTCAACTTGTCGGTTTTCAAAACCACTTATCGCATTATTATCACTATGCTAAAGTATACATCATCACTGCAATATACCATCACTATACTTCACCATCATTACACCTTACTACCATCACCATACTATTTGTCCATCATTACACTACACTAAGCCATCAAAATAGTACACCATTCTATATTAAACCAACATCACACAACTGCGTTACACCACCAATCACTCATGTTCTTTCACCTTCTATTTCATTACCCTTTAACAAATTACTAGAAACCAGCACTTTCCCGGCACTACTCAAGATACCAAGGGTCACACCAATACACAAAGGTGGTGACTCCACAGATGTAAACAACTACAGACCAATATCAAACTTACCGTTGCTATCCAAAATCTTCGAGAAACTTATGCACAAGAGATTAAATTCCTTTATAATAGCGCAAAGCATCCTCAACACCTGCCAATTTGGATACAGGAAAACCAAAAGCACAAACGATGCAATTGTAAAAATGCTAGACCTGCTTTACACAGCACTTGAAAAAATAGATATCCATTAGGACTCTTTATCGACCTAAGGAAAGCTTTTGATACAATAGACCACTGCATCCTACTCCACAAACTTGATCATTATGGCGTAAGAGGCCAAGCTCTTACATATTTCAAATCCTACCTTACTAACAGGCATTAATACGTCTCTATTAAGGACACAACCTCATCAATAAGACCACTGAATACTGAAGTACCAGAGGGAAGTGTTCTTGGTCCCCTGCTCTTCCTCTTATACATCAATGATCTTCTTAATGATGACACGACTTATGTCATCTCCCACCCTAATCTTGCCTCACTCACTATTGTTAACAAAGAGCTAGTAAAAATATCAACCTGGATGACTGCTAATAAACTTACACTTAATATTGACAAAACCTTCTACATTATGTTTGGGAGCAGAACAGGTGTTGCCAGCTGAAAATAACGATTGGAAACACTCTTATTGCAAAACATAATGAGGGCAAATTCCTGGGTCTGCACCTTGACAGCAACCTGAAATTCAAAACCCATATCCAACATATAACAAAAAATAGTATCCAAAACAATTGGGATCCTCTGCAAGATACGATACTACGTACCACAACCAGCCCTACTCACACTATACTATTCACTCATCTATGCTATTTGTGCCTGGGGATCAACAGCAACAACCCACCTAAAGCTCACAGAAAGCCACAGTAAGAATTATCACGCAATCAATGCAAAGCAACACCCCCCCTCCACACTCTTTAAAGACCTAAACCTACTCACTGTACAGAACATTCACACCTACTATTGTGTAACCTACATTTACAGAACCATAAATTCTAATATTAACCCTGAACTAACACACTTTCTTGATAGTTGCAACAAGACCCATAGACACAATACCAGTCACAAAAATCCCTATGACATTCCTCGTGTCCGGTTTAACCTCTACAAAAATTTGATGTACATAAAGGGGCCTAAAATCTGGATACTCTTCCAATATATGAGCTTTAATAGAAACAGTGTATCATGCCAAGACAAATCCAATCCCATTACTAAATATACGATTTGTAATATTATTATATGATTTGTACTACCTCACTATTATAAATCTAATTATTTATGTACCAAATTAGGTATGTATCAAATTATGTATGTATCTAATAATGTTTGCTCAAATGTACTGCTCCATAAGCTATATAAATATAGAGTAAGAATTAGTATTAGTCTGACCGAAATGCCTAGGCCTGCTAGTGGCCTTCTTTGTAATTAATATTTTATAACAAGTAAACCACACATTGTAAACTTTGCTAGGAAATAAACATTTTCATTTTCAATACACCGCTATCAATCCAATACATGGCTATCACTACAATACATCCCTATCACTACATCTTATCAATATTACTACAATTCACCCCTATCACTACAATGCACCCCTATCTCTACAATACACCCCTTTCACTACACTATATCCCTATCCCTACAATACACCCCTAACAATAAAATACACCCCCTATCATTACAATACACCCTTATCAGTACAATACATCCCTATCATTACAATACACCCCTATCAGTACAATACATCCATATCACTACAATGCACCCCTATCAATACAATACACCCTTATCACTAATATAAACCCCTATCATTACAATACACCCTTATCACTACAATGCATCCTTATCACAACAATACTTCTCTATCACTACAATACATCATCGATATTACTACAATACATCCCTATCACTACAATACACCCCTATCACTACAATACATCATCGATATCACTACAATACTTCCCTATCACTACAATACTTCCCTATCATTACAATACACCCCTGTCAGTACAATACATCCATATCACTACAATACTTCCCTATCACTACAATACATCCCTATCACTACAATACTTCCCTATCACTACAATACATCCCTATCACTACAATACATCCCTATCACTACAATACTTCCCTATCACTACAATACATCCCTATCACTACAATACTTCCCTATCAATACAATACATCATAGATATCACTACAATACTTCCCTATCACTACAATACATCATAGATATCACTACAATACTTCCCTATCACTACACTGAAGGATGACTCACGAAATCGTAATGACACGATTGCAAACAAGTCATACCACGGGCGGGGCTGAACCCTTGGTCAAAGTTTTACGACTCTCTGACCGCGGGTTCAAGCCCTGCCCGTTGTATGGTTGGTTTACACTGAAGGATACTGCCATCACTGTACTATACCACCATCACCACCATACCAGCATCACCATCTCTATATTTACTACTATTAATACACTGCACTATCATCATTACACTATACAGTCATTATCACATTTCATTACTCCACTATCACTACACATCTCCACCACTGCACTATAATTCCTGAATTCTAACTTCACTATATTATCTTAGTGGCATATGTGGGGCTGTTCAGAAATTTGTTTCTTATATTCATTTACAAATATACGATTAGACTTTGACTAATTGTTGTTCTTATTCCAACTTCACTATATTACCTAAGTGGCATATGTGAGGCAGTTCAGTAAACTGTTTCTTATATTCATTTAGAAATATACGATTAGACTTTGACTAATTGTTGTTCTTATTCCAACTTCACTATATTACCTAAGTGGCATATGTGAGGCAGTTCAGAAAGTTGTTTCTTATATTCATTTAGAAATATACGATTAGACTTTGACTAATTGTTGTTCTTATTCATCATGGATTCCGAGAGTCAGTTGGAATACCTCAAGTATGAACGCTTTGAAGCTCGCTACTTGGCAGGAAAAATGGAATACCTGGGAGGAGGGATGACAGGCGATGCCTACCTCATCGAGCCTAAACACGCCTATGGAACTCAATATGTAGTCAAACTGGGCAATTCAGATTTTCTTCTTGATAAATACAAGACCGAGGCTTCCAGACTGCGATATCTGTCTGGAGCTGGAGGCTGTCCTCGCCTGGTAGCAGTGTGTAAGGATGTCCCAGCCTTCGTAACAACTTTCGAGTGTAAACACACTCTTGAAAAGTTTTTAGCCAACTGTGGGGCCAGGGAAGCAATGGAAGTTTTCTTGAAGTTGGCATTAGCTGTGAAGGAGATCCATGACAAAGGATTCATTCACAATGACATCAAACCTGATAATGTTATTGTTTCAGGATCCATCGGAAATTATAAATTATCTATAATTGATTTTGGGAGAGCTAGACGAAATGGGGATGTAATTGAGACTTTTGCTTCTCCTGATCCTGATAGATTCCCACACGCAGCTCCTGAAGTGGCCGATGGAGAACCTTGTACACCACCTGCCGATGTCTATGCAATGGGCAAAATGTATCTGGATATTAGAACAAAATTTGATGAAGTCCCTCAGGAACTTGAAACACTAGCAGAGCAGGCCAGGCAAATTGACCCTCTGAAACGCCCATCCCTCTTGGACATCATTGCTCAAATCCAAAACATCATAAAATGCTTAAAGCCCTCCCAGACAAAAGTCCCTAGCCAAACCAAGACCAAATTGCAGACAGAAGTCCCTGGCCAGACCAAGACAAAGAAGACCCGCAGTGCTGTCTCCGACCACATCAAACGAGTTAGCATGGTAGCCGAGGCAAGGCGGTCTGCAGCTGAGAAGAGTCGGGCTAGAGCAAGAGCATGGAAAAGAGCCAAAGGTTCTGTAAAATGAACATCTCCTAGCAATAGAAACTATAAAAAAAAAAAAAAAAAAAAAAAAAAAAAGGAACTCGCCGAGCAGCCACCTCCACGTGGTGAGTTCTGGTGTTACGTGTGACTGATAATCAGTCATACAAAATAGCTGAGAGCTGCTCACTTTACCTATATTACATGTGTGTGTGTAAATTTTACACTAAACCATTTATATAAATATATGGTGTAGTGTTATGATGGTACTTTAACTCAATATAGTGTGTGTGGTATTGCCAGATAGTGTTGTTGTGTAGTGATGTTGGTTTTATGTAGTGATGGTAGTGTAGTTTAGTGATGGTGGTGAAGCATGGTAATGGTAGTGTTGCAATGGTAGTGTGGGTTAGTGATGGGGTGTTGTGTATTGATATTTGTGATGATGTAATCAGTAATGGTAGTGTAGTGATAATGCACGAAGTGATGTGTATAGTAACAGCAGTGTTGTTTTGGTGATGATGTAGTGAAGATAGGTTGATGTAGTGAGTGACAGTACTGTAGTGATGGTGTGATGTAATGGAGTAATCTACTTTAGTGATGTGGTAGTTTAGTGATTTTTGTTTTGTAGTGTAGTGATCATGTGTATGTAGTGATGGTGTTGTGTGTATTGTGATGGTCTTGTGTATTGTAGTGGTAATGTGTAGTGTAGTCATGGTGTTGAGTAGTGATAGTGTTGTGTAGTGTAATGATGGTGTTATGTAGCAAAGTGATAATGTTCTGTAGTGATGGTGAAGTGAAGTGATGGTGTTGTGTAGTGATGGAGATGTGTAGTGTAGTGATAATGTTGTGTAGTGTAGTGATGGTGGTGTTGTGTATTGTAGTGATGGTGGTGTTGTGTATTGTAGTGATAGTGGTGTTGTGTATTGTAGTGATGGTGGTGTTGTGTATTGTAGTGATGGTGGTGCTGTGTATTGTAGTGATGGTGGTGCTGTGTATTGTAGTGATGGTGGTGTTGTGTATTGTAATGATCGTGGTGTTGTGTATTGTAGTGATGGTGGTGTTGTGTATTGTAGTGATGGTGGTGTTGTGTATTGTAATGATCGGTGGTGTTGTGTATTGTAGTGATGGTGGTGTTGTGTATTGTAGTGATGGTGGTGTTGTGTATTGTAGTGATGGTGGTGTTGTGTATTGTAGTGATGGTGGTGTTGTGTATTGTAGTGATGGTGGTGTTGTGTATTGTAGTGATGGTGGTGTTGTGTATTGTAGTGATGGTGGTGTTGTGTATTGTAGTGATGGTGGTGTTGTGTATTGTAGTGATGGTGATGTTGTGTATTGTAGTGATGGTGGTGTTGTGTATTGTAGTGGTGGTGTTGTGTATTGTAGTGATGGTGGTGTTGTGTATTGTAGTGATGGTGGTGTTGTGTATTGTAGTGATGGTGGTGTTGTGTATTGTAGTGATGGTGGTTTTGTGTATTGTATGATGGTGGTGTTGTGTATTGTAGTGATGGTGGTGCTGTGTATTGTAGTGATGGTGGTGTTGTGTATTGTAGTGATGGTGGTGTTGTGTATTGTAGTGATGGTGGTGTTTGTATTGTAGTATGGTGGTGTTGTGTATTGTAGTGATGGTGGTGTTGTGTATTGTAGTGATGGTGGTGTTGTGTATTGTAGTGATGGTGGTGTTGTGTATTGTAGTGATGGTGGTGTTGTGTATTGTAGTGATGGTGGTGTTGTGTATTGTAGTGATGGTGGTGTTGTGTATTGTAGTGATGGTGGTGTTGTGTATTGTAGTGATGGTGGTGTTGTGTATTGTAGTGATGGTGGTGTTGTGTATTGTAGTGATGGTGGTGTTGTGCAGTGAAGTGAAGGTGTTGTGTAGTGTAGTGCTGGTGTTGTGTAGTGATGTTGGTGTTGTGTGGTGATGTGCTGTGTAGTGTAGTGATGGTGTTGTGTATTGTTGTGATAGTGGTAATGTGTATTGTATAGACAGTGGTATTGTGTAGTGTAGAGATGCTGGTGTTATGCTGTGTAGTGATTCTGGTGTTATGTAGTGCAGTGATGCTGGTGTTATGTAGTGTAGTGATGCTGGTGTTGTGTAGTGTAGTGATGGTGTTGTGTAGTGTAGTGATGGTGTTGTGTTGTGTGGTGAAAGTGTTGTGTAGTGTAGTGATAGTTTAGTGTTCTGTAGGAATGGTGTTGTGTAGTGTACTGATACTGTTGTGTAGTGTAGTGAGGCTGGTGTTCTCTAGTTATGTGCTGTGTAGAATAGTGATGGTGGTATTGTGTAGTGTAGTGAGGCTGGTGTTCTCTAGTTATGTGCTGTGTAGAATAGTGATGGTGGTATTGTGTAGTGTAGTGAGGCTGGTGTTCTCTAGTTATGTGCTGTGTAGAATAGTGATGGTGGTATTGTGTAGTGTTGTAATGCTGTTGTATAGTGTAATGATGGTGTTGAGTATTGTAATGAATGTGTTGTGTAGTGTTGTGATGGTGATGTGTACTGTAGTGATGCTGGTGATATGTAGTGTAGCAATGATGGTTTAGTGTACGGGTGTTGAGCAGTAATGGTGTTGTGTAGTAATGGCGTTGTGTAGTGAGGGTGTTATGTAGTGTAGTGAGGGTGTTTTGTAGTGAGGTAATGGTGGTGTAGTGTAGTGATGGTGTTGTGTAGTGTAGTGATGGTGTTTTATAGTATAGTAATGGTGGTGCAGTGTAGTGATGGTGTAGCATAGTAATGGTGGTGCAGTGTAGTGATTGTGTAGCGTAGTAATGGTGGTGCAGTGTAGCAATGGTGTAGCATAGTAATGGTGGTGCAGTGTAGTGATTGTATAGCGTAGTAATGGTGGTGCAGTGTAGTAATGGTGTAGCATAGTAATGGTGGTGCAGTGTAGTGTTGTAGTGTAGTAATGGTGGTGCAGTGTAGTGCTGGTCACTATATACTGGCTCCATCTCTCATTTTGCTAAATGTTATAACTATGACCATAATTTTTAAAAGGGTGGACCGGTAAGCCAGCAGAAGGCCTCGGTCAGATGACCGAAAGCTCCAACGGTGGTCATCATCTGACTAAGACCCACGTCAGGAAACATCTGACCTCTCTTCTCTGTTAGTGTGACTTTATAAATGGTCAAAGTCAGAGCGAAACGTCGTCATAAGCTCCTCTTTCCTTTTGCGGGTTATTTATGTTTTGCTCCACTCAGGGTATTCTGTCTTTTTGTTCTTTGTGTAGTGATGCTAGTGTTGTGTAGTGTAGTGATGCTAGTGTTGTGTAGTGTAGTGATGCTAGTGTTGTGTAGTGTAGTGATGCTAGTGTTGTGTAGTGTAGTGATGCTGGTCTTGTGTAGTGTTGCATAGGGTAGTAATGTTAATATCGTGATACATGCGGATGAACTAGGAATTTCATCAGCAGGAGATGCAGTGTCTTCAAACTTATTGGAAGCTGTTGTATTATTCTCTTTCCTAATATTACCTGCATCATCAAATAATGACCAAGGAGCTGCAGCATAACTCTCATACCCAGCTTCTTGCTGGATGCAACAAACGCTTATAGTCTCTTTTGAGAACTATATATGTTTGTATATGTTTGATATTGTCTTTGCTGTGTGTTTCTTCATGTTGTCCAAGGACTTCAGGTTCACCCTTCATAATTATTGAAAAAAAACGCTTCCAATTGTGACTCCAGCTATGTTCTTGGGACATTATATATCCCCTGTCACATTTCTCTTGTGTATCCAGCAAGTCTCGGCAAACATAGGGTACCGCTATGGCTCTAGTAATTGTTGATCAGTTCGATTTTTTTATCCCAAAATGGGTTTGTCCACTTTTTTGTTATCAGTTCCCTAAACCATCGTAAATCAGTTAAATCACGATCTCTTATTCCAAACAAACCTATATCTATTAGATTTCTCACCTGATTTAATATATGTTTTTAGGTAGTCAACGATGATATTGTAACAGCTCACATTACCTTTGTGCCACCTGCAGTCTAAATATCATTTTTGATAGTCTCTACAGACATCTTTCCTAAACAGTTGTTGTCACTAAGGTGTAGAACAAAGTCTCTTTCACTTTTCGTTGACGAATCTTTGGGTGTATTTGAGATAATCAGGTCATCTGACAACAGTGAACTGATAAATACTTTATATATTTCTGCTTGTCATAGGCGATGCGCCATATTAACCAAATTTTGATAAGCAACGTACCATAACCTTCTCTAGTAGCCTGTATCAGTCCCAGCAAAATTTATACTATGTTCCAAATGACGTAGTGAGCCTTGATAATCGACAGTGCTCAAAGTACTCAGGAAACCGCTGAAGTATATGACAGAAATATAAGTTCTAAAACTCTGTTTCAAAACTTTTCTTGCATCGTAGAGATACCTGACGGGGTTCATCGTTGGTGCCATGTGACAGACTTGGTCAGGGTGACCTTTCTCGAGTCAAGTATTTCTCAGCGGGGGCCATTTGGACACCAGGGGAGGAAAATCAAGCATTAAACCAACTCAGACAGAAGTTCTACATCTTAATGGTGCTACTGAGCAATGGAAGAGAATTACATCACTGAGAGAACGCCTTTGTGAGGCCGAGGCCCCTGATGACAAGATGTAACTACAACTTGATGACACAATGATAATTGATGATGGTTCGAAGTCCCGATGATTACTAGGGAAGATAGTGTCCATACACCCTGGAGTGAATGGTATAGTCAGGACTGCAGAGGTCTTAGGTAACTTAAACCTTTAAGATAAGATTAGCTAGTTGTAAGCTAATTAACTGTAAGCCTCTAGTAAGTTTAGTGGTTAGCTTAAGATTGTAAATTAGACAGTTAGGTCAGACAAGTAATATAGGCATAAGTAACATAGGTACAGCCATTGTCTCACCTCTGGAAACCATACCAGGAAACTCTGGAAACCTTACCAGGAAACTCTGGAAACCATACCAGGAAACTGGAAACCTTACCAGGAAACTCTGGAAATCTTACCAGGAAACTCTGGAAACCATACCTGAAACTCTGGAAACCATACCAGGAAACTCTGGAAACCATACCAGGAAACTCTGGAAACCATACCAGGAAACTCTGGAAACCATACCAGGAAACTCTGGAAACCTTACCAGATGCTTAAATCTTGGGTATTCAGGCAGTTACTCTTGGGGCTCAGTGGTAGCAAGTCAAGTATCATCATGCAGAATACAGTAAGGTACTCGATAAATCTTGGATAATTAATAATGGGACCCAATGTTCTATAGCACCGACTCAGTGGCTCATCCATTTCAATCAGTTGTAAACCACGGTACGGGCAGGGATTGAACTAGCGATGAGTGACTCGTAAAACTCCACTTATTGTAGCCACTGGGCCAGCTGGCTACAATAAGATTAATCCAACTTGATATATTTATACACCATAGGAAGGGTAGCAAAGGCTCCACTGTGACCACAAGTGCAGGTTTTACAGATGAATCTCTCGCCAGCATGGCCGTGACGAACTCTAGCTCAAGTCCCCTCAAAGCCGTCATCATGACTTAAGAAATCGTAATGACACGATTGCAAACAAACCAGTCAATGATTCGACCAAGCTAGCACTTGCAGCTGCCATTGGTGGCACACTGCAAGTCAAGTGTAATGTGATACTATCGCTCAAAGAGGCTTTCGTTGTCGTCTGTACTGACGACACCGAGGCCGAGAAGCTCATCACCACTACTGCTACTACCGCCTTACAACAGCATGGATTTCAAGTCATGACATCTCCAGCTTTGAGGGCTAAGAGAACTGTGTTTCTCAAATGCCTAGACAAGCTCATCACTACCCAGGCTACCGACGAAATCAAATCTTCTATAGAAGCCCAAAACCCTTGGGCCATGGTGGAATATATTACTAAAATTACCAATGCTTCCTCTATGCTGAAGGTCACCTTCAGCGACGTCACCATGGCAGCCAGAGCTCTCACTGAAGGTCTGGCTATCTACTATTTCCACATTAACCCAGCCTACATCGAAGCAGAAAGATTCAGGCACATTCCACAGTGTTATAACTGCTACTCATACTTGCATACCCCCAAAGACTGCCTAACCAAGGACAAGAAGTTCTGTTCTACCTGTAGCAACGAAGGCCACGATTTCAAGACCTGCACCACCTCAACTCCACCTAAATGCTTGAACTGCAAAAACGACCACCATGCCCTGACTGCCAAGTGCCCAATCCGTAGAGAAGTACTCAAGAAACAGCTAGAACAGCACAAGAAAACCACTGCTCAGATACCACATATTCTATTACAAAACTCCAAGCTGATACCACCAAGATTCTCAAGGCCACTCAAGCGGCTGCCTCCACCAGCACTCCACCACCACCTCCTGCTGGCGAATCCACCAAAATTCTCTACTGCATCATGTACGCCCATGTACACAATGTAGCTGTACCTGGATCATTCAATACCACCATTAGTGAACTATTCCAGCTTAACAATCTGCCAAACTTTACATTCCCTGCATCTCCACCTTTGTCGGACATTATTCAAGCCACCACCAGTATTGTCAACATCTCCACACCACCACCACCACCTCCTCCCTCCACCATGGAGATGGACCAATCAGAGACTGAAGAGGCGTCGGCGAATTCCACCAATGAGAGTCCACCAACATCCTCCACTTCCACTGCAATGCACCAATCAGCGGCCTCAGCCGACCCACCTCAGCAACCACGAGCCCAGCCGCTTCCACCAGCTAAGATAGCTAAACTTATACAAGAAAAAATCATTTTCAAGAAATTCCTGAACGACATGCAATCCACCTCCACCACTTACTACTGTCAGCCCTCCAGAGGCTGAAGTTGTCGCTCCATACCTCGTTACACCTTGTATCTACTTCTACACCACCGAGCAATACAGGGACTCAATGCTCGCGCAAGAGGTCCACTATCGACTTGAGCAGGGAACTGTCAAGTTCACCTGCGACTCCACGAGTATCTACACTCTAGAACAAACTCTCCAATTCGTCTCTCATCACCTACAAGACACCACAACCCCGTTTGCAGTAGACCGCATCTCCAAGAAGAAGTTCAGAGCACTTCAGAACGGTTCAACTGAACAGTTCACTGCTTAGCAAGCTTCCCATCGACCACTCACTGTGAAGCTAAGTTTCCCCAGCACTTTGCTATTTAGCTAAAGCTGGGGTGTGGCTCCAATCGACACTGACATCGCTGCTTTCCTTACCTGTCTGCTGTTGCAGCATCACCAAGCCATCCTCGCATCGTCAGCTGCTCACCGCTGACGTGCCCTCAAGGCACTTCCACTACTGGGAGCCATCGTCGCCCCTCAAGACAACGCCATTCCTCAAGACACTCACATCCCTGGGAGCCAAGGCCGGGTCACCAACTGGAGAAGACCCGAGCCGACAGTACCGGCGAACCTACAACAACAACCCCTCACCAGTGGAGAAGCGAGAGTTGCTTAACTGACTCTCCCATCTTAGAAGCTGTGATATGCCAGAACATCCTTTTCTGATATATATAAGTTATCAATGACTTGATATCAAATCATTAGACCTTGACCCATTATGTATGAGAACCTCGAATTTGTGAATGTCATAGAGACTGACATTATCACTTGATCAGTGTTTATTTTTTGCCGTATCTAGCAACTCAGCCTAGATACTTCAGACATACGATTTTGAAAGCCAAGGACGGCAGTCTGGCTTCGAAGAACATGTTGAGGTGTCCTGGCGTCTAGCAAAGGATGCCAGGCGTGGAAGCATTGAAGACTTATCTAAGTGATTTGTGGATTCACAGTCAAGTGTAATGAAGGTGACTTTGTCACCTCCACTATACTTGTGGTGTGAGTGTTATCCACAAGGATTTGGATGACATTCAGACATAACGACCGCTCATTAGGCAAGACAGGAGTAAATGGACGTTTTACCCTGACGTCTTTAGTACTGCTACTCGTTTGTTCATCTTGCAACCTTGTTCAATATAGATTGCAATCCATAATCTTGTTCAAGGTAGGTAGGGACCTAGCATAGGCAGAGTGGCATCCCTGAGCGGGTCATTAGTCCGTCAACGACAGGCAGCAAGTAGCGACGAGGCCAGCGTTCACTCCACCAGAGACTGAACATCCTGGATATTTCAGCCTGGGTGATGAACCAGGCATCAGGTGCCATGAGACACATCAGTAACCAGTGGCCAGTAAGCTTAGGGTCTAGGTGGACTCGACTGATGAGTGTTTAAATTAATTAGTTTCAGTCAGGGTAGAACCACTATTTATCGAAAACACGCGGTAATAATCCTGCACCCATTCACAATGTGAGACCTAGTTCAGCAGCCCACACTTTAACTAATCCCCCTTTTATATATGAGTAATCCAGGTAAGTCAGTATTACTTGTACAGTGTTAGGAACTGTGCAGTTATTGTAAACAATCAGGTTTTACTTGTCTTGCCCAATGGCCAGTTTATGTCTTCACCGCTGACTGCATGCAGGCCGCATGACTGCATGCAGGCCGCATGACTGCATGACTGCATGCAGGCTGCATGACTGCATGCAGCCGCATGACTGCATGCAGCCGCATGACTGCATGCAGGCCGCATGACTGCATGCAGCCGCATGACTGCATTCAGGCCGCATGACTGCATGCAGCCGCATGACTGCATGCAGGCCGCACAACTGCATGCAGCCGCATGACTGCATGCAGCCGCATGACTGCATGCAGCCGCATGACTGCATGCAGGCCGCATGACTGCATGACTGCATGCAGCCGCATGACTGCATGCAGGCCGTATGACTGCATGCAGGCCGCATGAGTGCATGCAGGCCGCATGACTGCATGCAGGCCGCATGACTGCATGCAGGCCGCATGGCTGCATGCAGGCCGCATGACTGCATGACTGCATGCAGGCCGCATGACTGCATGCAGCCGCATGACTGCATGCAGGCCGCATGACTGCATGCAGCTGCATGACTGCATTCAGGCCGCATGACTGCATGCAGGCCGCATGACTGCATTCAGGCCGCATGACTGCATGCAGGCCGCATGACTGCATGCAGGCCGCATGACTGCATTCAGGCCGCATGACTGCATGCAGCCGCATGACTGCATGCAGGCCGCACAACTGCATGCAGCCGCATGACTGCATGCAGCCGCATGACTGCATGCAGGCCGCATGACTGCATGCAGGCTGCATGCAGGCCGCATGACTGCATGACTGCATGCAGGCCGCATGACTGCATGCAGCCGCATGACTGCATGCAGCCGCATGACTGCATGCAGGCCGCATGACTGCATGCAGCCGCATGACTGCATTCAGGCCGCATGACTGCATGCAGCCGCATGACTGCATGCAGGCCGCACAACTGCATGCAGCCGCATGACTGCATGCAGCCGCATGACTGCATGCAGCCGCATGACTGCATGCAGGCCGCATGACTGCATGACTCATGCAGCCGCATGACTGCATGCAGGCCGTATGACTGCATGCAGGCCGCATGAGTGCATGCAGGCCGCATGACTGCATGCAGGCCGACATGGACTGCATGCAGGCCGCATGAGCTGTCATGCAGCCGCATGACTGCATGACTGCATGCAGGCCGCATGACTGCATGCAGCTGCATGACTGCATTCAGGCCGCATGAGTGCATGCAGGCCGCATGACTGCATTCAGGCCGCATGACTGCATGCAGGCCGCATGACTGCATGCAGGCCGCATGACTGCATTCAGGCCGCATGACTGCATGCAGCCGCATGACTGCATGCAGGCCGCACAACTGCATGCAGCCGCATGACTGCATGCACCGCATGACTGCATGCAGGCCGCATGACTGCATGCAGGCTGCATGCAGGCCGCATGACTGCATGACTGCATGCAGGCCGCATGACTGCATGCAGCCGCATGACTGCATGCAGCCGCATGACTGCATGCAGGCCGCATGACTGCATGCAGCTGCATGACTGCATTCAGGCCGCATGACTGCATGCAGCCGCATGACTGCATGCAGGCCGCACAACTGCATGCAGCCGCATGACTGCATGCAGCCGCATGACTGCATGCAGGCCGCATGACTGCATGCAGGCCGCATGACTGCATGCAGCCGCATGACTGCATGCAGGCCGCATGAGTGCATGCAGGCCGCATGACTGCATTCAGGCCGCATGACTGCATGCAGGCCGCATGACTGCATGCAGGCCGCATGACTGCATGCAGGCCGCATGACTGCATGCAGGCCGCATGAAGATATTCATCAGGAGAAACATCGGTCAGTCTACTTACTGGTAAGTGTACCTGTGTATGTTAAGACAGCCTTATCGTGTAAGGTCATTGCCAATTTATAGGCTAGGTGCTTAATGACTGGCATTTAGAGAAGATTTTGATTGATATGATAATTGATTAGTGTCAGTGAGGTTAAGACCTTTTCTAGGCAGTATTTAGGATTCGTCTGGGCTCCAGGTCCTCCATATATAAATTGGCTAGCAGGAATAGTTGTTTATATTACTGCTTTAAAACTAAAGAATGTGTAGCGTACGCATTGTTCATCGAAGCCCTCAAAACCCTGGCGAGGTACAGAAAACTCTATGATCATTGAAACTCACAAGCTTCTTATCAGATGGATCTTCACCTTTCTAACCAATCGAACACAAAGAGTAGTGGTAATCAGAAATAAATCGGAAGCTGTCATAGTGAAGAGCTCTGTTCCACAAGGCACAGTACTCGCACCTATCCTTTTCTCATCCTCATATCAGACTTAGACAGAGATGTAAACCATAGAACCGTATCATCCTTTGCAGACGATACTAGGATCTGCACGAGAATGTCATCCACTGAGGACACGGCAAATTTCCAAAAAGATATAAACCAAGTTTTCCAAAGGGCAACGGAAAACAACATGATGTCCAATGAAGACAAATTCTAACTACTCCGTTATGGAAAACTGGAGGAAATAATAACCACAACTGAGTATACTACAAACTCTAATTACACAATATAGCAGAAAAGTAATGTGAAGGACCTGGGAGTGGTAAAGCCAATGATGATCCTTTTTACATCACTTGTTCTCTCTAGGCTGGAATATTGCTGTACATTAACATCTCCATTCAAAGCAGGGAAGCTTGGAAGCACCTAACTTGTACTCGCTGGAAAGCAAGCGAGAGGGACATATCATAATCTACACTCGGAAACTCCTAGAAGGAATGATCCCTAATCTAAACACAGAAATCACTCCCTACGAAAGCAAAACACTGGGCAGGCGGTGTAAAATACCCCCAGTGAAAAGTTCCTCAAACACCTTAACTACTGGGAACGCTTGGAAGCACTTGATTTGTACTCACTGGAGCCAAGGAAAGAGAGATACATCATAATCTACACCTGGAAAATTCTAGAGGGACTGGTCCCTAATATGCACACAGAAATCACTCCCTACGAAAACAAAAGACATGGCAAGTGATGCAACATTAGCCCAATAAAAACTAGGGGCGCCATTAGTACACTAGGAGAAAATATAAGTGTCGGGGCGCAAGACTGTTCAACAGCCTCCCACCAGCCACAAGAGGAATTACCAATAGATCCCTGGTTGTCTTCAAGAGAGAGCTGGACAGATACCCAAAGTCAGTGCCGGATCACCCGGGATGTGGTTCGTACGTTGGAGTGCGTGAGGCCAGCAGTAACAGCCTAGTTGATCAGACCCTGATCCACCTGGAGGCCTGGTCATGGACCGGGTCGCGGGGGGCGTTGATCTCCGGAATGCCCTCCAGGTAGACTCCAGGTAGACCCTAGGCAAGATCCCTCACTAGGCTAAGGAGGTCACCCGAGTGTTTCAGGTGAGCCTGACTTTCATAATAAGAAGTTTCAATAGATATTTTGCAAAAACTTCTTCCAGACGTGATGTGTCTAATGCTCAATGGGTTTGTGAGTCTTCGGTAAACCATAAAGCCTCTCTAATCTGGAGTTAGTACAAGGTGCAAAACTTTTTTTGACTATTAATTTTCTGAGTACGTTACGAATCTTACTAAGAATGAAATCAATTTCCTTCTTTGATATATATGTTTTGGGATGGAAGAGTAGGTACTGGTGTCGACTAGTAAATATTGCATTTTATTAATGTAGTCTGCACAGTTGAGGATGGCCACTCCTCAACCATTGAGGTGATGAGAATATCGTTATTAGCGGGAAGTTTTTGAATAGCTGGATGTAGCGGCATGGGATGACATGACAACTACGTTCCCAGATAAATGCTGCAATAAATCTTGTTCTAAGGCTTCTGTATGTGGGTGGTGAGCGTGAGACCTAGGCTGAGTGATTCTGTTGCTGATTCACTGAGAATAAAAGAAGATAAATGATAATGCCGACCCTGTCCATGTCTTCCATTTGCCGTGATAGCAGAGGAAAAGATTTCTGGAAAGCCGTAGTTTCTGATGTAGGTTGGCCGTGTAACGATGCTGAGAATGTTTTCGGCGGCGTGTCTGTGAGGACAGAGGAGAGAGGTGCTGAGATATTTTCTGTGCACTAACGGAGGTAGTGAATGCCACCTGACTTCCTTGATTCAGTCACCATACATACTTCTTTCTTAGTCTCTGTATTAGTAGCCAAGAAGTCAATGCTTGCAAAAATCCTTGATCGTGAGGTCACCAGCAAATAAAAAATCGACTTGAAATGACTTATTGAAGATCAAAATGACTGGAATACCATCGACTCCGTCACAAAGATTCCAACTTCCGGCTCTGTGATCAATGTCACCTTCGTCGAGATCTCCATGGCATCTCAAGCACTCGGTGAAGGTCTACACATCTCATATTGTTTTAAAAAGACAAGTGGGTAAACGCTCTAACACATTTTTTTTTAAAACGTTTCGGTCCTGGGACCTTGATCAATTGACACAACTAGATTAAAATGACAGTATATATAAGCGTAGAGTGGGGTATGAGTGACACACATTGACCTGAAAAATGACATATTTGAGATGAGGACAGGTAGACAATGAGGTCACGTGATTCCTGTGTTGTTAAGTAGGTGGTGCTTTGCCTGGTTGACTATCATGTATGTTAATGTTTTTGAAATACTTTAAATTATGTAGGTTCCAGTATTATGTTTCACAGTGTCGGTGACGGTAATTAGCGAGGCTTCTAGACATTGTCGGCGTCTAAGATCTGCTTCGGTGAGGACAAGTTGTGCTTCATTCCAATTCATCAAATGTTCGATGGAGTTCCAATGGAGGACACAGGTGTACTTTGAGTCGTCTCTTTTGCCGGCGTTTCGATGTTCGTTCAGGAGGGCCGAAAGATTTCTGCCTGTTTCCCCAACATATTTCATGGGACATTATTCACAGCGTCTGGCGCAGACGCTTGCTGTGGAACTTAAGAGGTGTAGGACTATATTTCATAGTGAGGTCTTTAATAGAGGATATGCTTTAGGTGGGAATAATGATGTTCTCTGGCAACATCACCACATGGGAGCACAACGAACGACTTTGAAGACTGTTCCATGAGGGTTTTGTTGAGGATAACTTGTGACTTGTGTCTGCAATCCCGGATGAATAAAGATGGAAACTGAAGACGTGTGAAGCCTTGTGTTATGTAGATGCATTCCTCTTCAAGGAAGAGAAATGTATCTACTAGAGCTCTCAAGAAGAAGCCAATAAGGACTCCTCTTTTAGTGAGGGTATCATGGATGTGAAAGGAAGCTTATAAAGTCATCCATGTTGGTAGGTTTTCTTTACACGTTGAAAGAATGTCGGTGTCGGGAGACCTGCACAGAAGGACATCAAGGAAAGGAAGTTTGCCAACTTTCTTAGAGTTCAAGTGTAAACTTTATTGATGGCTCGACAACACTAATCTTGTTGGGTGCCTGGATATTGAATCGTCTGGGATAGAAAACCAAGATATCGGAAATGTATCTTAGCCAGGAAACGGTGTTAGGAATGAGGGTGCTAAATTTCTCGGTCTCTAGATATCCATGCAGAGGTTGGCGAACACAGCACTGAACTGGCTGCCCATTGTCATCCCAAAGCTTTGTTTGTAGAAGTTATCCTGATGCTTGATGTTATTAAAATTAACACAGAGATCAACTAGACTGATGAAATCCAGAAAACGTAGTAGGAGGTCGTGGTTATCGGTGACCCTCTGTCTCAAAATATTTATGGCAGCATCAGTAATCTTTGCTCACGTGTCTTTTTAAACCAATTTCTCTGTATCACTTACCAAGGTTTATACCTCATGACCCCTTGTTGGAACTGGTATGCATATACTCACCTCACCAAGGACTGCGGCACTGAAGAACACACTCGTAATGTCTGAACCTCTAATAAAATATCGCAACTGCAAGTGATCATCACATTCTTATAGCCAAGTGTCCTTCCAGGAAAGAAAAAGTGAATAACAAAAGACTCGAGACCCCGACTTACGCTGCAGTTACACGACTTGAAGCTAACACTTGGAGAATTCTCAAAGTTCCTCAACAGCCAACTCCTGATACCAGTTTCATTCCAGTACTCAAAGACGATGCTCCTTTATCATGCACTGCATGATGCATGCTCAGGTGAAGAACACCGCCTTCCTTAAACCTTCAACTGCAAAGAACAAGTGACACATAAGGTCATTAAACTGTGAGAGCGGTTCAGATATGAGGTCATTAATAGCGGGATCATGTCTGGTGAGATCAGGTGCTGCTGTCATTGATACTGTAGACAATATTCCCATCCACGATGTAACAGTGTTGCGCCACGAAACAACCGGACTAGACACACAATTTCGGAAGCAGCAGTTCTCTATTGTATGAGTATGGAATACAATGAGGGTTCCAGATTTTCGTTTTGATAAATGAATGAATAGTGACCTGAGTAAATTCGCTGAATATACAAAAATATGCTTACTAATAAACTCAGAAGACAATACCATCGAACTTCAGAAAGTTGACGTCGTTGTCCGAAAAATGGCAGACATAGTTCAATGTAGATAAGTGCAAAATCTTAATCCTTTGGAATGTAACCGTAGCACTTGTAAAATGAATACTGTAGAATGTAGTTAGTCAAGATACACGTGTAACATTAATATAAAGACAACAGAAACAGTGGAATGGCAAAATAATGTGATCAGTCCATCAACCTTCAGGTAGTTTGAGGTGGTCAGTCCCTGACCACCTGAACAATGTGGAGCTGATTCATGATACTGGAGCCTTTTATAGTGCCAAAGGTGAGGCGCAGAGACTGGAGATGTTACAGGAAGTGGGGCTCCGTTACAGGAAGTGGGGCCCCGTTACAGGAAGTGGGGCCCCGTTACAGGAAGTGGGACCCTGTTACAGGAAGTATAGCCCCATTACAGGAAGTGGGGCCCACTGGTAAAAGTAAGAACATAAAAATTGAGCACGGTAGTAAGTCTATTGGCCCATCCTGAAAATGTCCCTAAATTCTAATATTCTCACTCATAAATAGTAGTTGGCAGAGATGCAGCCATGGAGGAAGGGGGGCTATAGAGGTTACCCCCTCAGATGCAAATACTTTTTCTACATTTTTTTAATTAATTGCTGATTTTCATTGTATTATACTGACCAGTGACCATGAAAGTCCGATAATTAAAGAAATTTCAAGTAAATACTGAAAAACATATTCAAAAAAATGTTTTTTTTAAGCCCTTCCCAGACTGATGAAATCTTGGCAGCGCCATTGGTGGTTTGGCAATGAAGTTGCAGATGCCTCTGTATCATGATACCGTTGTACTGCAGTGTCAAACAAGTGTTAATGTAATAATAAAATGCAATACCGACAAGTAAATAGGTACCTATCTACTTTTCGTTATCGTATACCATTATTATAATGCAGACCTTGATAATACAGAAAGTGAAAAGGATTTAGCAGTTCCTGGTAAGCAGAAACCAAAGACAAGAGAGCGGTGCCTAAGGGCGTGTAATAAAGCAAACAGAGTGCTTGGATTTGTATTAAGAAATGTAAGTAACAGAAGTCCGGAGGATATACTACGGCTGTATACATCATTAGTAAGGCCTCACTAAGATTATGCTCCTCAATTCTGGTCTTCCTATTGTCGAATGTATATAAATGCGTTGGAGAACATACAGAGAAAGAAGACTTAATTAATCCATTCTACAAGGAATCTTTCATAAAAAGATTTGAATTAGAATTGTCGATGGAATAGATGGAATTAGAAATGTCGATGGAATAGAGTTGTCCATGAGTAGAACAATGTGTCAAATAAGGTCATAGAAGCTAAAACCTCGTGAGCTTCAAAATGGGTTGGACAGATATATGAGAGAGAAGGATTGGACAGATATATGAGAGAGAAGGATTGGACAGATATATGAGAGAGAAGGATTGGACAGATATATGAGAGAGAAGGATTGGACAGATATATGAGAGAGAAGGATTGGACAGATATATGAGAGAGAAGGATTGGACAGATATATGAGAAAGAAGGAGTGGACAGATATATGAGAGAGAAGGAGTGGACAAATATATGAGTGAGAAGGGTTGGATTTTAGTGACTTGCATAGAACTGATTATTTTGTGTACTGAAGTCAATTTCTTGGTTGCCTTTGAAAGAAGGATAAATAAATATATGACTGGGAAGGGTTAAATTTGAGAAGGACCTTCCAAGTGCGGGTTATTGAAGCTAATTCCTTAAATAGCGTCAGGGATAGGCTGAACATATGCGTTTAGGAATCCTTAGGTCAGAGAAAAACCTGCCAATTATGGGCCACTGGGTCTGTTGCAGTGTTCCTACAGTCTTATGTTAGTTGTTAGCAGACATATACATTTGATCATTTGTTTAATTTAGTATTTGTTTCAGTTGAAAAAATAGGTATGGGCATTGTTGGTGTCTTTTTATTATTCCATTTACACCCATCACCTTCATAAACATGACAGACTTCTTTTTGATTTTCAGTAGATGTGGAGAGGGATGCCTTATAACATGCCTGCTATTATTATGTAAATGATTTAGAAACCCGACAAGTTGATAAATAAGACCCTGGTGCAACATTGGTGCGTCCTTATTGTGGAAACGTTACCTCAATAAAGATACTCAAGTGTTGCACAACTGTCTTATTTGTCAATACGCACAGTCCCAGGGCCCGGGATGGCTGGTTTCACCCCTCGCCACACAGTCTCAGGGCCCGGGATGGCTGCTTTCACCCCTGGCCACACAGTCCCAGGGCCCGGGATGGCTGGTTTCACCCCTGGCCACACAGTCCCAGGGCCCGGGATGGCTGGTTTCACCCCTCGCCACACAGTCTCAGGGCCCGGGATGGCTGCTTTCACCCCTGGCCACACAGTCCCAGGGCCCGGGATGGCTGGTTTCACCCCTGGCCACACAGTCCCAGGGCCCGGGATGGCTGGTTTCACCCCTTGCCCCACAGTCCCGGGGCCCGGGATGGCTGCTTTCACCCCTGGCCACACAGTCCCAGGGCCCGGGATGGCTGCTTTCACCCCTGGCCACACAGTCCCAGGGCCCGGGATGGCTGCTTTCACCCCTGGCCACACAGTCCCAGGGCCCGGGATGGCTGCTTTCACCCCTTGCCCCACAGTCCCGGGGCCCGGGATGGCTGCTTTCACCCCTGGCCACACAGTTCCAGGGCCCGGGATGGCTGCTTTCACCCCTGGCCACACAGTCCCAGGCCCGGGATGGCTGGTTTCACCCCTGGCCACAAACACACTTTGTACTTGTTCACTGCAGTTAGACATAACACTGAAAAAGTGATGCTGTGAATATACTATAAATGAGCTACCACCGGGTGTACTTATAAGACAAAGGACTAAAATCCTTGGTCTAACTTACCATATAGTTTGTTTTCTATGGTATCAGTAAACATATGTAGTCTATGGTACCATATATTGTGCAATTTGTTGTTTTGTATGGTGTAAAATACGGCATTCTGCGTGTTATCGTATGATATAATGTTGTCTGGGATATCGTATGAAGTAGTGTTGTCTTTGTTATCCTATGATGTACAGTGTTGTCTGTGATATCGTATATTATACAGTGTTGTCTGTGGAGCAGTGTAATGTGTAGTGTGTTGTTGCATCACATAATGTGTCGCAAGTCTCTGAATAAGAACGAGCTGCCTCTCAGATACAGGGGCAGGTCCAAGATAAGATCACGCCAAATTTGTTTAAGTTTGATTAAATTTCGAAGCGATTTTGAATTGAAGAAATGTGATATAACGACTAGCGAGGCCTTGCAAGCCAACCGCATTTATGGTAAATCTCAGTGTAATAAGTGAAATTCAATAGAGATGAAGAAGAGATAGGAGGAAGGAAGGGAGAGAGAGAGGAGAGAGGCGAGAGAGACGAGAGAGAGAGAGAGAGGAGAGAGAGAGAGAGAGAGAGAGAGAGAGAGAGAGGAGAGAGAGAGAGAGAGAGAGGGGAGAGAGGAGAGAGAGAGAGAGAGAGAGAGAGAGAGAGAGAGAGAGAGAGAGAGAGAGAGAGAGAGAGAGAGAGAGAGAAAGAGTGGTGAGAAGAGGGGAAAGGAGGGGTAGAGGAAATGGTGTTTGAGGAAATGGAAAAGAAAGGGGTTCTAGAATAGAGGAAAAGGAGGAGAAAGGGGAATTTCAAAAGCCACTAATTGAAGCTCTTCAGTGTTTGATTGATATTGGATGTTTAATAACTACAATATTAATCTAATTAATAATAAAAATAATAATAACAATCTTTATTTACACAAGTACAATGCATACAGGACTAGCTGATATCAATGGCATACAACTATATAGAAAGCCCTTTGTTTATGCAGAGCATTTATGGCAAATTTGGTCAATTTTTGTCCCCAGGATGCGACCCACATCAGTTGACTAACATACGGGTACCTATTTTACTGCTAGGTGAACAGGAACAGTAGGTGTCTTAAGGAAACACGTTCCAATGTTTCCACCCGTACCGGGTATCGAACCACGGACCTCAGTGTGCGAGCTAAGTGCGATAGCAATTGGGCTAAGGGCGAGCTATGAACGTTTAGCTTTAATAAAATATTATGCTGGTGGTCAAATTCGATGTAATTCAATGGAATACTGGGAAAAATGAAGCTGTTATAAATTATATGAAGTTATGAAAAACAATTGTATCGAGACATTACAAAGAAATAGAAATGTGCCAAACTATGGGTATCGGCTATTTTTATGGTATCAGTATCAGTTAAAAAAAGAGCCAATATCAGCAGATACTTTTTAAAATATTAACATTAAAAATATCAACATTAACACTCTACCTCACGATTGTGAGGCAGAGAAGATTATCAGGAGGAGAGTGGTGGAGCACCTAGAGAGGAATGGACTCATACATTACAACCAGCACAGCTACAGGGATGGAAAATCCTGCGTCACAAACTGAAGTTCTATGACAAGATAACAGAAGTAAGACAGGAGAGAGAGGGATGGGTAGACTGTATCTTCTTGGACTGGCTTTCGACACGGTACCACACAAGAGACTGGTTGAAAAGCTAGAGGAGCAGGCAGGAATAGGAGGGAAAGTTCTGCAATGGATCAAGGAATACCTGACAGGAAGGAAACAACCTGTCGGTACAAGACGAGGTATCAGAGTGGGTGCATGTGTCGAGTGGGGTTCCACAAGGGTCAGTCCTAGGTCCGGTGTTGTTTCTTGTATATGTGAATGACATGACGGAAGGGATAGATCCAGAGGTGTCCCTGTTCGCGGACGATGCGAAGCTAATGAGGAGAATACAAGCGGACGAGGATCAGGTAAGCCTACAATGGGATCTGGACAGGCTGCAAGCCTGGTTCAACATATGGCTTCTGGAGTTTAACCCCAGCAAGTGCAAAGCTATGAAGCTTGGGGAAGGACAAAGAAGACCACAGACGAAGTACAACCTAAGAGATCAGAGGCTGCAAAACTCACTCAAAGATAAGGATTTTTTGGGGAGCATCATAACGACCACATCACCTAGGGCGCACATCAACCAAATAACTGCTGCAGCACATGGGCGCCTGGCAGACCTGAGAATAGCGATTCGACATCTAAACAAGGAGTCATTCACGACAATGTACACAGTGTACGTCAGACCCACATTCGAGTGAGCAGTACCAGTATGGAACCCATACTGGTGCTCCATACCAATATGGAACCCATACTAGTGCTCCATATCAGTATGGAACCCATACTGGTGCTCCATACTAGTATGGAGTCAATACTGGTGTTCCATACCAGTTTGGAGCCAATACTGGTGTTCCATACCATTTTGGAACCAATACTGGTGCTCCATACCAGTATGGAGCCAATACTGGTGTTCCATACAAGTTTGGAGCCCATACTGGTGCTCCATACTAGTATAGAATCCATACTGGTGCTGCAAACACGTCAAGTGAGTCACAGTGATGCTAGGAAGTACTTCTTCAGTCATAGAGTTGTCAGGAAGTGGAACAGTCTGGAGAGTGATGTAGTGGAGGCAGGATCCATACATAGCTTTAAGAAGAGATATGATAAAGTTCAGGGAACAGGAAGAGTGTGGACCTAGTAACGATCAGTGAACAAGCGGGGGCCACAAGCTATGAATCGACCCCTGCAACCACAATTAGGCGAGTACACACACACACACACACACACACACAATTGGGTATCGGTATCGGCCAAAATTTTGGCATCGTCCCAACCCTACAAAAAATAATCAGATTCCTTCATCTCATTGGTAATAAATTAACTAAAGAGCAAGAGATTGTTAATGTTTTCATATGTAAATTAATTTAGCAAGATTATGTTGGGTGAATGTGTACGAATGCACACTTAAGATATTTAATGAAAATGATTCGGTCTTGAGACCTTGATACCATTTTCTATATTTATTAGACAACCATTGTGTTTATTATTTGTTATATCTCGTTGGATAAATCCCAAAAGATCTTCCTATCGGGACTTTCCACATGGTCCTCCCAAAAGGTTCTGCCACGAAGTCTTCTCACAAGGGAAAGGTAGTATTTTGAGAATTACATGCTTAATGGAGGCAATAAATGGTGTGCCCGGTGTTTCCTCCATCGTAATCAAGACCTTCATAAATGAGGATGATCTGGCTCTCTGTTGTTGGGTGTTCACTGCGGGGGTGGTCGGTCTCAGGCTGCTGATGGAGGTGATCAATATCATGGAGAGGGATACGTCCATCAGTTACCGATTTTTATCTTTAAGACAATAGTTGTTCCTGTTAGTTGGTCCTGTGACAGGCTATTTGATATATGCGCTGTTTTATGATGAGGTTCTTTCCTTTCAGAATCAGATGATATTCATGGGAAAGGTAACTGACCAGGCGATATGATGGACCTCTCATTTGAAGAAGATCAAAACGGAGTCAGTGTGAGCACTAAATATCTTGAAGGTTCTCTCACATTATATGTGAGGAGTAGAAAAGCAGACTTTGCTCTGAAGGCACAAACCTTGTATAGTTAAAAGCCATTGTGTGGCTATAATATTAAATATGGAATACAATACCGGCTAGTTGATAAATGAAGAGAGTAGAAGAGGCAGTTTTGACATGATCAGTCCGTCTGCCTTGCTAGTGCGTAGGCTGCTAGATATTGGGCCTCAACCTGTTGAAATCCAGTGAAATCGGTTTAGCACTGAAGCATTTCAAATACGACGTATTTAAATCCTGAGAAGCTTCCCTCGGTTCTATGTCGAATTTAGTGTATGCCTTGGAGTCCAGCATGTGCTACGGTCGTCTTCGTGGCTGAAGATGGAGAGCCTTTTGCTGCATTTAGAGGCTCCCTGCGCCTTTTAATGTTTGGATGTGGGCTGCCATCCTGGATGGTAGAATAGATGTGCTCTGCAGTTAGGTCTGTTTCTTTCCCGGCCCTAGGTGCTGGGTTCAAGTGAGGACCTTGGAAAAGATCCTTGACTGATGTGTCAAGTTCTTAATTGTGAGTTGACTTTGTAGTGATTACCAGGACCTCTATTATGACAAGGAAGCAAGTAGTCTGTTTACTACTCAGCTTCACCCCTTCCTCAATGCTCTCTTCCTAAAAATTACCCAAGGTGGGTTCCAATTCAGTCTACTCAGGCTCTCAGAAGATTTAGTAGTGATTAGTCTCTCCAATTATATATTTTTCACCACTATTTCTCTTCAGCCAGTATTGTCGCCTGGCACAAGGACGTAGGGCTTTTCTTGGCCCCGGGATATGTCGGGATACTCGCAGGTGACTGGGCTGATGCTGAGTTGAATGCAGCTAATTCATGCTCACTCTATAGCATACGTCTGCCTCACTATAAATTATTGGGCCACATATATCGGTATGTCCTAGGGAAGTTTGAGGCCCAACAAAGGTAAGAAAAAGTTAGAAAATTCAAAATTCGGTCCTCATCTTTCAGCAAGATGCTTTACTTTATCCACCTGCTTGCAGGTGTTCCTTTTTCCTTTGTGATTATTTGTGAAAAGACGCTGACTATTTATTACGTTTCAACTTGCCTCAACTTTAAACTTTTCACCACGGTCGAATTTTTATCTTAATTACCGAGGTTAATTTAAAAGAAGTGTTTTGACATTAATTTTTTTGTTAACTTACCGACGCTGCTTATTTTCATGTAGTGCGAATGTTCTTTATATTAATAGTTTTTCTCTTTATATTATAGTTTCCGTCTTGTGAGTGTTGAATGGTTGTATTTAATTTTTGCCGTCATATGTAATGAGCGTCCTAGGCCTCCCCACAATTTGCAAATTTTACTGTTCTCTTTGACCTGGTGTTGCCTTCCTATTAGGGCTTCCCACAAGTTCATAAGACATTTATTTCCTTACAGATGTTAACAGACAGGTGAAAATAAACTTAAATAAGCGTGAAAAAATTAGATATATAATTTTTTAAAGTATTTCCTAAAGGAAATACTCTAAAACAATAGCTGGCAGCGCTCACATAGGCAGATAACAAACGTAATCAAAATTATGAAAAAACAACAACTATTCTCCAGGTTGTAATAACCTTGAATTGTGTGAACATGGCCGTGGGACATCGAGAGCCATTGTCACGCAGCTCATCTCTCCTCCTGAGGTGCAGGCTTAAATTAAACTCTCTCCTGCAGAGGTGCAGGCTTAAACTCTCCTCCAGCAGTGTAGGCTTAAACTCTCTCTCCTCCAGCAGTGCGGGCTTAAACTGTCTCTCCTCCAGTGGTGCAAGCTTAAATTGTCTCTCCTCCGGTGCAGGCTTAAACTGTCTCTCCTCCAGAGGCCGTAACTCAAACTATGTACCAGAGGTGAAGGCTCAGACTGTACCAGAGGTCAAGGCTCAGGATGTCTGTACGAGAGGTCGAGGCTCAGACTGTACCGAAGATCAAGGTTCAGACTGTCTGTGCCAGAGGTCGAGGCTCAGACTTTCTAATCCATTGCTTATTATACCGCTTGTGAGGGAAAAGTTCATTAGATAGGAGTGGAAGTATGAATGAGTGGTGGTGGTAGTTTGTTGGACGGTATGCTTGTTCTGTAAGGTGTGTGCATTGTTTCCGCTACTTTCCCCATCCCCCGTGGCCACCGGTGGGAGCTGACGTGTGTCCCTCCAAACAGTTGACAGTCTCTTGAATTTCTGTTCCCATCAAGTCTCTAAGCATCCAATCCACTCCTGTTTAATAATTTATTTTGTTCTGTTCAATCTAGTTTAAAAAAAAAGCTTCACTCTTGTTTAGGTTTTTATTCTGGCAATTCAACCTGACTTACTTTGGACTTACGTAGAGTAACGTAATCATTTTTTGTCATCACCATTTCTTTTAAAGGCAGAACGCCTATCATGTGAGTGATTTCTTGAATGGTTTGTAATTTAGTTTCTTTATTTTAGCCTTGATTGTCGGCTCTGGTCATCCAACGCAGGCGAGATTAGAGGGGCAGTAACGATCTTGGCATAGATCTGAGAATTAATCTGGCATCTATAAATAAACTGGTCCCCTTCCACTCATAGTTGACACGCAGTCAGGTACACATCATCCTAAAGCCATTCTTCAGTTATAAGAACATAAGAACATAAGAATGGAGGAACACTGCAGAAGGCCTACTGGCCCATACAAGGCAGGTCCATATCAAAACCACCACTACCTAAGAATTTATTCCCGTACTCACGACACCAATCAAACCCAGCCCCTCCCACTCATATATTTGTCCAATCTCTTTTTAAAGCCACCCAAGGTCCTAGCCTCTATCACCCTACTCGGAAGATTGTTCCACGCATCTACAACTCTGTTCGAAAACCAGTACTTGCCTATGTCCTTTCTAAATCTAAATTTATCCAATTTAAATCCGTTATTTCTGGTTCTTACTTGGTTCGATATCCTCAGTATTTTATTAATATCTCCTTTGTTTATGCTCATCATCCACTTGTGCACCTCGATGATATCTCCCCTCATTCTACGTCTCTCCAGAGAGTGGAGATTCAACGCTCTAAGTCTATCTTCATACGGGAGATTTCTTATACTGTAAATCATTTTAGTCATTCTTCTTTGTATGTTCTCCAATGAATCTATATCCATCCTGTAGTAAGGAGACCAAAACTGAGCTGCATAATCCAAATGAGGTCTCACTAGTGATGTATAGAGCTGTAAAATAACTTTTGGACTTCTGTTGCTTATACTTCTTGAAATAAATCCTAGTAATCTGTTAGCCTTATTGCGCACACTTAGGCACTGTTGTCTTGGCTTTAGATTCCTGCTTACCATGACTCCCAAGTCTTTTCACATTCTGTATGATCAAGCTCTACTTCACCTAGTTTATAAATTCGAGGGATATTTTCATTACCAAGGACTAGTACCTTACACTTGTCCACATTGAACTTCATCTGCCACTTTTCAGACCAAGACATTAATTTGTCCAAATCCTCCTGGAGTTCACTGGTATCCTCCTCAGAATGAGTCCAGTCAATTTGACTAAAGTTAAAATCCCCTACTATCACTACGTTATTGTGTCTAGAAGCCCTAACAATTTCGTCCCAAAGAAGTCTCCTCTATCGTGATCCAAGCCTGGAGGTCGGTATATTACACCTACAATCAGTTTTTCTTGACCTTCTAGAAACTCTACCCAAACAGATTCTGTTAATGATCCATCTATTTTTATGCCTGTTTTATGCAGAAATTTATATTTTCTCGTACATATAATGCAACTCCACCCCTTTCCCATTATATCTATCTACATGGAACAACTTAAACCCTGGAATATGACACTCAGCAATCATATCCCGACTCTTTATATTATACCATGTTTCAGTTATTGCAATGACATCAAAGTTCCCAGCACATGCTACCAAACGTAATTCGTTAATTTTATTTCTGGCGCTTCGACAGTTAGTGTAAAATACATTGAGATGTATCTTCTTGTGAACCTTTTTCATATTCAGCTTTTGTTTTACACAATTTCTGTTACTATTATTACCCTGTGTTACTCGATTACTGTTATTGTTAAGATTTATGATGTCAAAGCCTGAATCAATATTTTGACCCTCATTATTCACCATTCCTAAACCCATACCTCTAACTAATCCTAGTTTAAAGCCCTAACAACATCCTCAACTGAGCTAGAAAGAAATTCTACACCTGCCCTGGATAAGTGAACCCCATCCCTGGCATACATGTCATTTCGGCCATAGAAGTGGTCCCAGTTGTCAATGAATGGGACTGCATTATCCTTACAGTGTTTGTCCAGCCAGCAATTTATACCAATCGCTCTGGACAGCCATTCATTTCCAACACTCCTTCTTAGCAAAATGCCACATATAACAGGGCGCCCCCCCTTCTTCCTAATTATGTCTATTGCTGTCCTGTACCTTCTAACTAAATCCTCACTTCTACGCTTGTCTACATCATTGCCTCCAGCACTGAGGCAGATAATAGGATTGATCCCATTACCGTTCATGATGTTGTCAAGCCGGCTAACAATATCCTCCATCCCAGCCCCAGGAAAGCAAACCCTCTGTCTCCTACTCCTATCCTTCAAGCAGAATGCCCTATCCATATACCTAACCTGGCTATCCCCAACAACAACAATGTTTTTACCTTCCTTTGTGTCGTTCGTCGTGACAACAACCAGAGATTAATTGTAGTTCACGACTGGCGATTTCACTGCTTCGGAAGGGTTGTCAGAAGATTCCAGTACCTGGGTTCTTCAGAATCCCTACTCATGTTCGGGTCACAATTTTCAAGTGTCACAACAGTCACGTCCACCTGTGACCCCCCCCCCCCCATTCTCCTCCTGTATCAAGCAAGTCCATGGTTGAGAGGAATATAATAGAATCATGTTTCATTAAAAGCAGTTTTGAAAATAATATGAATATTTCTTTTGGTTTATATAAATTGTTTTCATTTATAATCAATAAAATTTGGGAAGAATTTAATGATAAATTGGACAAATCTTAATTCTTGGGAAGAGTTTCAGGTCCTCTTCACAGAGTCGGGCGATGTCACGCTACTGTGAGGTGTGGTCTTTGTTAGTGTGATGTGACTGAAGTGTAGTCTTGCCCCTTTATAAGCCTTCTTGTTATGTTTTGTTTTATAGTTCCTTGATAATGTGAGTAGTCACGAAAGCGCTTGGAATTCATCTATTTTTTCATATATATATATATATATATATATATATATATATATATATATATATATATATATATATATATATATATATATATATATATATATATATATATATATATATATATATATATATAAATATAGGAGGTACCAACTCTGGAACTGTCCTGGGGATCCTTATCCTCAGAGAAAAGAATAAACTTGCTTCAGGGAAAACTCAAAGTTCTCCCTGAAGCTGTTTGAAAATTTTCTCCTCCCACCCCCTATATTTTCTATGAACTTTATTTAAAGACAAAATACATTGACAAGAATACAATAAGGAGTAAAACAACATAGATAACTACTCAGAGCTACATCTCAAATACTTCGTCCAGCTCCCCGGCAGTGGGCCGCGTGCCCAGAATGCTGCAGGCATTTGCCCTCTGGATCGCAACACTGAGTCTCTGAAAGAGGAAGCTGGCCGCCCTGTGGTCCTTGGTTTCTATGATGAGTTTTTCACCCAGCTCTTTGAGAAACTTTAGAGCACACTTGCCCCATGCTCCAAGGGTCTCCGACCCTATTGGGATGAAGTTATAGCAAGGGGGAAGGCCTTCATATTTGCCGGTCTTCTGGGTCTCCCTGTGGCTGGCAGCTCCACCCCCTTCGGCTACGGAGAATGGCAAGTAGGTGTCTGCCATTGTTGCAGCACAGGTGTAGTCCCAAGCAATCTGCTTACCATCCTTCCAGGGTAGCATAGTGGCTCCTTGAGGACGCTTTTGACTTCCATCAGACCTCTATATATAGTGGATCCTCGGTTGTCGAATTTAATTTGTTCTAGAATTAATCTGTTCCAGACCCCAAATGATAATATAATATTTTTTTAAAAATGTACTACTACACAAAACTGTAAAAATTAATACTAAACGAAACTTTAACTGTAAAAAAAATAAAATTTAACTGCCTCTTACCTGTCAGAGGAGAGCTAATGGCATACTGGAAGCAGGAGGTGGAGGAGAGAGTCACCTTCTATTAATATGGCAGGCAACTGTTCTTCTGGTGTTGTTTCCTTTCTTTGTCTCTTTTCACCACTAACACCTTATTCTGGCTCACTGTTTCTTTGTTTTACTAAAAACCCGTCCAGAGAGGTTTGTTTCAGGCTCCGTTTTAACACTTGTCTAAACTGAGACATTACACTATCATTGTACATGTTAGACGGATTACCAGTGATTTGTCTGGATGGTATTTTTCAGCAAACTCCTGCACTTCACGCCATTTAGCACACATTTCCTTGACAAGTGCAATGGGTACATCATCCCTTTCTTCCTCTTCCTCTAATGACAGCTCCTCCGCTGCAGTCTGTTGCTGCTCCTTCTGAAGGTCTACAAGTTCTTCTGTGGTGAGTTCAGTTCCATGCTCCTTCACCAACTCCTCCACATCATCTTCAGCCACCTCTATGCCCAAGGTCTTCCCTAGGGATATAATAGCCTCTACCGGCTTGGGCTCAACTTCAAAGCCTTCAAAATCCCTGTCTGCCACAAAGTCAGACCACAATTTCTTCCATGCTGACTGGATGGTCCTAGAAGACACATTTCTCCAGGCTTATAAGCCTCAAACAGGTGAGGATATTGAAATGATCCTTCCGGAACTCCCTGAGGGATAAATTTGTTTCTGAAGTGATTTCAAAGCACCTTTCAAAAAGTGCTTTGGTGTAGAGTTTCTTGAAGTTAGAAATGACCTGCTGGTCCAGGAGGTGTTAGGAGGCAAGAACTTCACAGTTTAAAACTGAACTCCTCCAGCAACTTCCAAGCTTGGAGGGTGAGCATGAGCATTATCCATAAATAAAAGGGCCCTGAGTAGCAATTCTTTTTTGATAAATTAGACACATATGCAACACTTGGGTATCTTTATTGTGGAAACGTTTTGCCACACAGTGGCTTCATCAGTCCAATACAAAGTTGAAAGTTGTAAGGAGAGGAGGAGTTTGAGGTAATCAGTCCCTCGACCTGGAGTCGATGTGTTCAGTCCATCAATTTGGTAGTAAGTACAGCATAGGTTGTTGTTGTTGTATGTTCGCCGGTAAATCCGGCCCGGGTCTTCTCCAAATGGTGACCCGGCAAACTACAGCATAGGGCAATGGAGGTTGCTTATATACTATAGACAGGTGAGGTGAAGCAGGAGGAGGAGGCGGAGTCATATCACTTACGATCCACAAGTAACAAAGTTTTTCTGTATAAGGCAAAAGATGTCATTGTATATCTTGTACTTGTCAATCATTTTATGTCTTATAATAAAATTTGACCTTGAAAGTTTCCCAAATGAATGGTCACTGCAGTGCTGTGATAAATCGGTAAAAATATTCTAAATAATGAAAATTTATGAACCTTGATTTATTGAACTTAAAAATACAAAAAAAAAATGGCACTGGAGTAGAACTGGTGACCTACATTAAAGGAGCTCCACTTACAAACAGTCGTTCTCGCATTTTAATCTGTATAACTTCAATTAACGCTTTTTTAATTATCTCTTTTGAAATCCCCATTTAGCAAGCGACTTCAATCTGTCCTAATAAGCATTCTTTAATTTATTTGTCCAATTATTTTATCACAATGAATCCAGTTGTTTCCTTACATTTCTTCAAACAGTAAATCACTTGCCATTAGGAAACTGATATTAACATGCATTTCCTTATAACTAGTAGAGAGGTGTGAAACTGATACCTCCGCCACTGCATAACTTTAGGGATTCTTTTACAAAACAAGTGTGCATATTTTAAATGACTTCAAGTAAATGCAGTCACTATATAAGCTAACAGACTGGTAACCATTCAATAATGATTTTTTGTGTAGGTGTTATGAGGAGTCTGTTGACTAACACGTTTATCAGCTGCTTTACGAGAGCAAACAATTTAACAAAAGTAATCACGTCTTTGCTTTGGTTTTTCCTTGAATTTATCTAAAACTGATGGGCGTTGATAAATGAGTATCAGTTAAGAATTATACGAGGTATTCTAATAAAGTTTATGAAGATTTTTAAAAGCAGTTATGAATAATGTTAACCGAAAAATTCGTGCACGCAGAAGGCAGACTGATTGATGCCAGACAAGTTTAACCCACACGCAAGCATTTTAATTTGTCTTTTTCTCTATCCCATTCTCAGTTACCTGTAGTATTTGCTTCAATGACACTATTTGATAGCTTGATCCAGTAATCTTCAACTACGTGCAGAATCAATAACATATAGCTTGCATAACCTGCCGTGTACTTCAGCATTTAGTTTGATCGTATTGGTTACTCTGAGTGATTGATAACCTGGCAATGTAAGACATAATAAGATCTCTTACCCTAATACTTATTCAGTTACATTATTTTTATTTCTTACTCTGTAACCATCTTCCTAAAGGCCAGTTATTGACCTCTTCGTCTACATCTGTACCAAATTTGTAAACACTAATAACGAAACTATCTTGAATTATTTACAAACATTATCTCTCAGTCCACAGCAGGACTGGAACCTACACACTCTGCATCAAAGTACGTAGTACCTTCTCCACTCGGCCAGGTCCCAGATCTGGCCGAGTGGAAAGATATATATATATATATATATATATATATATATATATATATATATATATATATATATATATATATATATATATATATATTATATTTTTTTTTTTTTTCAACAAGTCGGCCGTCTCCCACCGAGGCAGGGTGACCCAAAAGAAGAAAATCCCCAAAAGAAAAACTTTCATCATCATTCAACACTTTCACCACACTCATACATAATCACTGTCTTTGCAGAGGAGCTCAGATACTACAGCTGAGAAAAGTCCCTCCCAGCTGTCACTATCTCAGACCCCTCCTTTAAAGTGCAGGCATTGTACTTCCCATTTCCAGGACTCAAGTCCAACTAAATCAATTAACTGGTTTCCCTGAATCCATTCAATTAACTTTTAATATTAATATATATATATATATATATATATATATATATATATATATATATATATATATATATATATATATATATATATATATATATATATATATATATATATATATATATATATATATATATATATATATATATATATATATATATAATTCGCAGAAGTTACATTCCTGAAAACTGTTCTAAGAATGATGTCTGCGGCTCATGGACTGAAAAGCATATAGAGGAAAATAGGATTGCATTCCTCAGACCTAATCAAAATTCAAACAAATTTATTTTTACTATCGCAATTCTTCAAAAATAATTTTCTTTTTCTATTAATTTTTTTCGATTATCACATACTATGTGAAGTACTTGAGGCTTAGGCAGTTAAAAGAATGAGTACATATACCTAAAAATGTTTACATTTAAATTGCATATTACTTGTCAATTAACTTCAAGCTGAGTACAGGATGTAGGTAAAGACATTTATGCACAATTCAAGACATTTACTGAGGAAACGTTACGTCACTTTCAGTGAAACGTTACCTCTATAAATGTCTTGACTCCAGAAGCAATTTTATCTTGCTTGTTCGTATATGTTCGACGTGGCATCTTCTTCCAGAATAAATTTTTCTCATCAGCATTAAACAGATGTTCAGGTTCGTAGTCACCCTCAGAGATAATGTTAGCTAGATCTGCCAGGAAATTTTCTGCGTCAATGGTCGGCAAAGGCACTCTCCCCAGAGGCACTCTCCCCAGAGGCACACTCACCAGAGGCACACTCCCCACTGAACTTTCTATTATGCAAACCACTTAGCATTCTAAATCAATTAAACGATCGAGAATTAAACGTGCACTCTTTTTCGGGCTGTCCTTTCTCTTCTCACACTGTTTTATAGAATGAAAAGTTTTTTCCTAATTATAAGGCCGTTAATAGAAACATCTTTTTTTTTTAATCCATGCATTTAATAAATTTTCTGTGTTATTTAACTGCAATAACCTATTTTTCAACTATTGTCACTGTGTCACATTGAGGATTACTCATTGCTTAATCCCGTATCTTTGCCTCGTTTTTTGGAATTGACCGAATCGTTGATTCTCTAACATCAAAAACTCGTGTCGTCTCCAAAACACTTGCACCTCCCTTCAGCATCTCTATTACTCCCAGTTTCGTAACAGGTATAACGTCACTCTTAATCTTCTTCCTTCACCAGCATCACTGCACTTCGTTTGAATGCCATGATAAATATCCAAAGACAAGATGAAAACGAGGAGAAACTGAGCGATGTGCTCTGAGCGTCCAGGTACACTTACCTACATGGAAAGTTGTTTGTTTACATATTGTCACGTTCCCTCACACCATCCCCAACACCGCTAAGACAATGTAGTTTGTAATACGTAGTGGCAGGACTCCCGGAAATGCGCGCAACCAATGTGAATAAATTCTTCTCCGGCGAACCTTAATAGAAATGGGCTCGCTTCTACTGGAAATGAAAATGTAAATTTAATTTACATAATACTGAAAACAAGAGCTAAGATCTTGCGAAATAAGGTTTTCTACGGTATATATGTATAAGACATATGTTCAACATCAGGATATTTGTATTCTGAAGACGTTTCGCCATCCTTTGGTTTGGCCACTTCAATACAGAGATTATTTAAAGATGTAGAAGCTGGAGATAGTAGTAAATGAGGTAATCAGTCCCTAGCCTACATGAAGGTGTTCACTATCGTAGACTTAATGAATCATAAGACTTCTCTACCTTTTTTTCCCCGAGGTATTTCTTGGGACAGTATTCTCAGGTGTAAACGACTACCGTGGTAATAAGAGGTGTGGGATTTCGCTTCATAGTGAGGTCTTTGATGGATGATGTATTCATGGTGAATACATTGGTGTTGCTTCGACCAAACACATGACGGGTATTCCGGTCAATATCCACACATGGGAGTGTCATGTCATTGTTAAGGAAGATGTTTAAAGCGTCTTGTGTAGAGCGGTGTTGTCTGAATCGAAACTAGCGTTCGTTAAGCAAGTTATTTGTCTCAAGGTGAGTTCGGAGTCGTATGTTAACGAGTCGTTCAAAAGTCTTCTCTAAGATTTCTAGCAGGCTTATGGGCCTGTAATTCTTAGGGTTAGTCAAATCTTTCCAAGGCTTTGGGATAAGGGTGGCCGTAGCAGATTTATATAGAGTTGGGAAGTACCCAGAAGCAAGAGAAGTATTAAAGAGATCAGTGATAACAAAAGAGACAGTGTATGGAAGGTGTCGAAGGACTGAGTGAGATAGTCCAGAAGCACCAGGTGCTTTCTTGAGATGAGTCAGAAGGGAGATGACATTTAATTGTGTGAAAGGAGAATTAAGGGAATGTGTGGAGGAGAGGGAACCAAGAGTAGTGATTAGGCTGGGAGTGGTGAAATGATTATGTTCTGTGATTCACCGTTCAATATCTGATGTATGCTGAAATACTGCAGAGTCTGGGGGGGGTGTGGGTGAAATATATTTTCCCAGTTGTCCTTGAAGATGTTTACAGCCTGTGCTGGATCAGAGATGTGTCTATCGTTGTGAGTGTTGTGTCTGACTTCCGTAGTGTTTGAGGTTCCCTTGATTTTCCGGATGAAATTCCAGAAAGTCTTGGGATCCTTTATGCGTTGGTCATCTGCAGTGTCAATGAGTGTTTTCCAGTGTCTATTGTGGTCTTCCTTCAGACTGTGAAGGATATGCATCCGCAGTATAGAGAGATCCCGGCGTATGAGGTTCAGTCTGTTTTGATTTGTGTTAAAGCGGTGTCGGTAGCATGTGAGTAGGCGCTTTGTTCTTTCCGGAGGTCGAAAAGAATAGCGTACCTTGTAGTGTCTTCTGGGCACTGCTTTCTCAGTAGCTTGTGTGATAGAGTGTTGCATGCGTTCAGGTTGTGTGTCTATGTCTGATAAAGGTCTGTTATTATAGTTGTTGTTAAGTCTATGTTGTCAAAGTGTTTGAACATATCCCAGTCTGCTAGTGAGTACGCTGGAGTTGGGTTGGCGGGATTGAGTATGGGATTTGAATACATATGAAGGGTAATAAGAATGTGATCAGAGCCTGAAAGAGGACCAGGTGATAAAAAGTGATGAAGGTGATTACTGGCTCTGTTTGTAATGACAATGTCAGGTTTACCCTGGTCTCTAGCTGTGAAAACGGTGGAGAAGTGTGGACCAAAGTAACAAGGTGTTTTTGTGTGACAAGTTGGAGTAGTTGTCTTCCATGTTGATTAGTGGAATTGTCATGGAAGACAGTGTGTTTGGCATTTAAATCTGCAAGGAGGTATAAAGAAAGATTGGTGTAGTTGAAAAGGATGGTGAGATCATGTATGTTTGTGTTGGGACGTGTGTATGTTGTGCAAATGATTATTAAGCCGTGTTGTGTACGTATTTTCACAGCCATGTTGTGAAAATAAGAGAAGGGGAGTGAGAGGAATTCATGTTTTATAGTGCTGTTCACCAGGATCAGCAGGAGACTGTCGAGCTGTGTAACCAAAGTGTCTGATCCGCTGAGCATCCTGCACACACGTGCTGTTTAATAACAGCACGTCTGGGCATTCTGTCTCAACGAAATCAGCGAGTATGTGCTTATTTGTGTTATAGGCACGTATATTAAATTATGTGACTAAGAGCCCTGTTGGGGTCACAGATGAACTTTCTTTACACTTTCAAGAGAAGGTTGTTGCTGTCTGAAGACCTGCACTGGAGGACTTCATGGAAAGGAGGTTTGAACTCTTTATCGAGTTTCAGGTATAAATTTATTGATTTTGTTGAGGAGGGCCTGGATATTATAACGTATGGAATAGAACAAGATATTGTCAACATTCCTTAGCCAGGTAAGGGTGATGGGAATGAGGGTGCTGAATTTTTCGGTCTTTAGGTTCTCCATGAAGAGGCTGGCAAGCACAGCACTGAGGGCGTTGCCAATTACCATCCAGGAGCTTTGTTTGTAGTAGTTATCCTGACTGCTGAGAAAATTCAAATTGACATAGAATCGACTAGACTGATGAAGTCCTGGAGAGGTATTTAGAGGTCGCAGTTATCGGAAAGCCTCCGTCTCAGAATATTCATGACAGTATCAGTCGGTACGTTGGTAAAGAGAAGTGTGTAATGTGAAAGAGGTCATCCGAATGTTCAAGATGTACTTGGCGCAAAATGGGACTCCTAGATATTATAAACAACTATAAATAACAAAAAAGGCACAATACCGTGACTGGAACAATACACACACAACCCGCACATATAAAAGGGAGGAGCTTACGACGACGTTTCGGCCCGACTTGGACCATGAAAAAAAGAAGTCTGTCTAGGATTCAAGTTTACCCACCACTCGTATCAACAAGAAGCACCATTCGTTAGACGTGATAACCAAGAACAAACTTCTGGGAATTCTGATTTTCATAAGAGTTATGCTCAAGGCATCACAGCCGCAGTTACTACGCCCTCAAGAGCTGTCACTCCCAGAAGGTACATCCAAGCCCTCAGGGGCTTGGTTAACAACCAAGATATCATTGCTACCTCTGACAAAGAAGATGTGGTGTTACTCAACGCTCTCTACTACCATAACAAAATTTTGGATATTCTCAGTGATGCCAACATGTATCAGCTTCAGATTGATAATTCAGACACTTCGGCAACATTTGGGAATCTTTATTCTGGAAACGTCTGGAAACGTTGGATTTCTTAGTCCCGTGTAAAGAAGAACAGTGGAAGAAACTTATGGGTGGCAAAACGCTTCCAGAATAAAGTTTCCTAAATATTGCCTAAATGTCTCAATTATCAACTTATCGGCTTTCTAAGTCATTTATACAAATTCTGTCAGACGTAGCAACATCATGAGATCTAGATGCAGGGAATTCTTCATGGCTTGCCTAACCTTAAGGCATGACCTACTTCCATCAGTGGGTTTTTTCAGTGATGGCTTTGCTTACAACTTATCAGCCTGTTTCAGAATCACTGCTACCTGTCAAAGCAAAACTTAAACCATTGCAGCTATAAGACACGTTAGTCTGGTATCCCACAACATTATATCACATCGGACACAGGGAGTGCCCAACGCAGATTAACTGGCCACTGAACCAAATACATCATTGCCCTATTAGGTACCATTAGCCAGGCACATCTTACATTTGGGTGACATATTTCGTATTTCCAACCTGAATGTCAAAAATGAGTGCATGGGTTCTTTCGACGTTACGGCTCTGTTTACCAATGTCCTTACTGACGCTGCCATCAGTGTTGTGAGACAGAGGCTCGCCCATTACTACAACCACACGTTTTCTCTCCAGACTTCATGATTCTAGTTCAGTGATTTACAAAGTGGGAGGTACCGCCCCCCAGGGAGCTATGGAAAGATACAGAGGCGTTGAGAAAAAAGGAGGCGATAGCGGGGGATGGTGGGGGGGGGGGGGGGTTGTGCAGAGTGATATCAGAACCAAAGGAGCGTTTGTTTTACAAAATCTGTATTTCAAAATTTAAGTCACGAACACTTAAGTAACACAAATGCTTAACAAAGAATAAAATTAACAGAGTTATACACGAAAGCATAGTTTTATTTTGTTTTGTGGGTCACCAACAATAACAGGTTATCATCGAGGCTTCATCAGTTTTTTTAAAGAAGCTGTACCTGGTTTGTTTAAGGAGCACTGTGTAATCCACAGGCAACATCTGGTTACAAAAAACCTAAGTGGTCGACTTCACAGATTTTTATTATTAATAATAATATTATTTTTATTATTATTAATATTATTAATTTAAAAAAAGAAGCGCTGCTTCACAAATCACTGAGCACTGTTATCACATCAGTAAATAACAGTAAATAAAATCCAGCTCTGCACTGAAAATGATGAAGATTTTGAACGTTTGTTGTTGCACACAGAAGTTAGATGGCTGTCAAAGGGAAACTTCCTGAGACGTTTCTATTCACTTTTTAAAAAGTTGTTGAATTCTTCCAAGACACCAGTTGTGTTGTACATGATGAACTAAGAAACACCAAGCATGACATTGCTTATTTATAAGATGTATTCACAAAGTTCACCGAAGTTAATTTGCAATTGCAAGGAAATGAGGTTAATCTTATCAAAGTCAAATCAGCCCTTTCCACTTTTCTGTCCAGGTTACAGTTATTAAAACGTAGTATAGACCATCGTGAGCTCTTCTAGTTTCTAAGTCTCTCTGAATTGGAGAAGAGCTTACTAGACGACGACCTTCAAGTGCACTGTGCACACCTGAATCAGCTGCACAGTGACATATCTGACAGATATCAGGATCTTTTTTGCTTAAAATACCAGTCTGGGTGATCAATCCATTCCAAGATTCCTAGATATCAGCAATGAGGAAACAGGAATGGAAGAGGAAGAACAAATTTCACTCAAAAATGAGACTGAGCTGAGGCCAAAGTCCAAAAAATCATATAAAGATTTTTAATTACAAAAAAAAAAAAAAACATTTCTGACCGTTACCCTGCACTGTGGAACAAAATCAAAATGTACCTTATTGTCTTCCCAACATCATATTTAGTGTAGCAAGGCTTCAGTGCAGTCGCCAAGCTTCTTCCCAAGCAAAGAAACAAACTGAAAATTATTGAACACAGGGATCTAGACTTCTTTTTAGTGCCTTCAAGCCTGATGTTCAGCTGATGTTCCTGTACCAACTACATCCATCTTATTAAAATTGTGAAGACAATGTACTTACAGATGAGATGTAAATTTACTTTTTCATATTAAATAAATTGGTTTACTATGTTAATTTTTATTTGTGAAATAAATACGCTTCTTTATAGTGTTAGATTAGTTGTTGTTTTGAATTTGCAGTAAACCTAATACCAAAAACGAGGTGTGTTGGTATGTTGCCTGGGAGCCAAGAGGGAGACAGCCTGAAAAATAAATTGTATCCACTGATCTAGTGGATCTCTGTGTCAATTTGTTAGTGCTGTGCTCTCCAGTACCCTCATGGAGAATATGGAAACCGAAAAATTCAGCATGTTCATTGGTTAAGATATGTTGGGCTCCAGGTGGGAACAACCAACAGCCCCTCCCAGCAGACAGAGAGAGCCTGGGATCTGCAATCAAATTGGCGTCCACCAGGACGTTCACACGTCCCCAGGGCAGCTCTCCCTCGGGCTGCTAGCAGAGTCGCTGACCTCTTGGACCTCTTGGGGAGAGTCGATGGTGCTCCTGCAAGCAGCAGATCCTGACGCAACCTGCTACAGTTTGCAATGGCTGTCTGGCTGTCCTGCTGAAGAGGGACAGGCACCTAGCAACATCTGTTGTTGGGGCAATGGATGCATTCCCTAGAATGTTTGTTAATTGCTCATTACTCTCTAATTTGTTCAAGATTGTAACCATGTATGGACATGTTTATGATTCATTACCTCTGTAACTGTCATGATTGTGATCAGCTCTATCTGGAGCTCATTACCTTTGTAACTTATCATGATTGTGACCAGATCTAGTTCATTGCCTTCGTAACTTGTCATGAGTGTGACCAGCTCTACCTGGTCACAATTGTGACCAAATCTAGTTCATTACCGCTGTAACTTGCTCAGCTATCAAAACTTTGGAGTCCAGTCCCTGGACCAATTATGTACCTCTGTAATCTTTTGACTACCGCCCACAGGATGGGTATGGGGTGCATAATAAAAATATTAAACTAAAGGATCTTGGTATTCTATCATATGCGTTTTATTATCTAGTCCCCTCCCAACAAAATTAACGATGACGAGATATCTATAAAGAGGGCATACTTCTTTTCGTCGAGGTCTTCCTGTGCATCTTTCCCAAACTACAACGACCTTGTCTTCAAAGTGTATACAATGTCAGCCAACAATGATGATCATATGCACTTCTAGTCACACCATGTTACTCGCAGAGAGAGAGAGAGAGAGAGAGAGAGAGAGAGAGAGAGAGAGAGAGAGAGAGAGAGAGAGAGAGAGATGTATCCTTATTGGTTTCTTCTTGAAAGCTATTCGAATGTCCAGCCCTTGCTTCCTAGAAGAGCATTGTGCATACATAACACAGGCCATCACACGTCTTCAATTTTTCTCTGTCTTCATCCGGGACAGCAAGCTCAAAGGGCAAGCTGTCTTCAACTAATCCTCGACGAAGCATTCCTGAAAGTAGCTTACAGTGCTCCCACGTGGGGATGTCAGGAAAGCCTCCCAGGTACTTGCTGGATTCAACATCAGTGTATTCACCATGAATACATCACTCACCAAAGATCTCAAAACGCAGCGAAGTCCCACACCTCTTGGTACCACGGCAGGAGTCTACTCCATCATCTATGGACACTGTTCCAAGAAATATATAAGGAAACAGGCAGAGATCTATCTGTCCATCTGAGTGAACATCAGAGCGCCTGGAAGAGGGACGAATTAAAGAACACATGTGCACTCTAAAGAAACTCAACGGGACATTCGTTTAATTTTAAAGTAGGTCAACTCATCTTCACTGAACTCAGCTTAAGTATCGGAGGTACCTGGAAGCCTTACTGATCGCCGTCACAGACACACTGGAACAAAATACTGGAAGCTACAAAATTTCAAAAACACTGGAATCATGTGACCTCATGAGCCACCTGACACAATCTTAAAACCTCACACACACTTTCGTCTCTCAAATGACTATGACCTAGTGTATGTTCACGAGTCTTTTCAAACCAATTATTTACACAGGAGGGGAGAGAAGTGTATCGTGTGGTGGCTGTGATAAATTGAATGACGGGGAGACCAGCAGAGACCTTCAGACACCTGGAACATAAATATTTCTGCAGGTGGGCTGAGACCAACAAAACATGTGTATAGATGAATGGTTCAGAGAACCGACAAGTTGTTAAATTAGACACATATGCAACACTTGGGTATCTTTATTGAGGAAACGTTTCGCCACACAGTGGCTTCATCAGTCAATACAAAAAGAAAGTAGTAATAAAGGAGAAGTTTGAGGTAATCAGTCCTCGGCCTGGGTCGATGTGTTCAGTCCATCAATCTTGACTGAACACATCGACTCCAGGCCGAGGGACTGATTACCTCAAACTCCTCCTTTTATTACTACTTTCTTTTTTGTATTGGACTGATGAAGCCACTGTGTGGCGAAACGTTTCCTCAATAAAGATACCCAAGTGTTGCATATGTGTCTAATTTAACAAAACATGTGTAGTTCATAGTAACCTTGCTTCTCACATCATGGGCTGGGGAAGAGCACAGTTGGTACATCACAAGAAAGACAAAGTGTGGCATAATGGGAACATAGGAAAATGCATGAAAATACAGGAGAGTGCACGAAAATATGCTAAGCCACATATACGTTATTATTATTTTAATTATTATTTAATTTTTTTTTATTATTGTCAGTATAAGTATTAATAACAAATTTAGTAGATTTTCTGTGCAGAGAACGAAGATGTCAGGTTGACGTTACTGTGCTGTTGCTTGTTAGCTGCAGAATTATTGATAAAATAGTGACATCTAAGTGACGGTGTTCGATATTTTGTAAGCTGCTGGAGAAGCTGTTAATGGCAGCACTGACTTTCCAGTTGATCCTCGTCCATCAAACGTTTAAGGGAATTAATTGCTCTTTATTACATATAACATTTTCTGGAAAGATTTTTGTCCCAGGTGTATGTGCAACGTCTCTCTTCTGTCTCTGCATTATTTTACACAGAGTTTTACAAGGTTATGTTAAAGATTTCCAACTTTATTTACAAGTTGAAAGCGGTTACCTACATCAGCTCATTCGAAAGCCTATTTATTGTTATGAAACACAAAAATAAGGAACAGGATGAAGTTGGAGTCATCTATGGGCCAACAATTTCATGTGATCAACTGATTTTATTTCGTTAATATCATTATGCTGTACGAATATGTTCCAGACTCGAATCATCCTAGGAATAAAGGATCTCAGATAAAGTTTT
>WNWK01002934.1:97500-187672 GCA_009830355.1 Cherax destructor
GCCACCACCATCGCCTCTGCTGCCAGTCACCACCATCATCACTGCTGCCAGTCACTACCATCATCACTGCTGGCAGCCACCACCACCATCACTGCTGGCAGCCACCACCACCATCACTGCTGGCAGCCACCACCACCATCACTGCTGGCAGCCACCACCATCACTGCTGGCAGCCACCACCATCACTGCTGGGAGCCACCACCACTATCACTGCTGGCAGCCACCACAACCATCACTGCTGCCAGCCACCACCATCACTGCTGCCAGCCACCACCACCATCACTGCTGGCAGCCACCACCACCATCACTGCTGCCAGCCACCACCATCACTGCTGCCAGCCACCACCGCCATCACTGCTCCCAGCCACCACTATCATCACTGCTGCTAGCCACAACCATCACTGCTGCCAGCCACCACCACCATCACTGCTGCCAGCCACCACCACCATCACTGCTGTCAGCCACCACCCCCATCACTGCTGGCAGCCACCACCATCACTGCTGCCAGCTACCACCATCACTGCTGCCAGCCACCACCATCACTGCTGCCAGCTACCACCATCACTGCTGCCAGCCACCACCACCATCACTGCTGGCAGCCACCACCACCATCACTGCTGGCAGCCACCACCATCACTGCTGCCAGCCACCACCGCCATCACTGCTGCCAGCCACCACCATCATCACTGCTGCCAGCCACCACCATCACTGCTGCCAGCCACCAACATCACTGCTGCCAGCCACCACCATCACTGCTGCCAGCCACCACCATCACTGCTGCCAGCCACCACCATCACTGCAGCCATCCACCACCATCAGTGCTGCCAGCCACCACCATCACTGCTGCCAGTCACCACCATCGTCACTGCTGCCAGTCACCACCATCATCACTGCTGCCAGTCACCACCATCGTCACTGCTGCCAGCCACCACCATCGCCTCTGCTTCCAGTCACCACCATCATCTCTGCTGCCAGTCACTACCATCATCACTGCTGCCAGTCACCACCATCATCACTGCTGCCAGTCACCACCATCATCACTGCTGCCAGTCACCACCATCGTCACTGCTGCCAGCCACCATCATCACTGCTGCCAGCCACCACCATCACTGCTGCCAGCCACCACCATCACTGCTGCCAGCCACCACCATCACTGCTGCCAGCCACCACCATCACTGCTGCCAGTCACCACCACCATCACTGCTGCCAGCCACATCCATCACTGCTGCCAGTCACCACCATCATCACTGCTGCCAGTCACCACCACCATCATCACTGCTGAAAGTCACCACCATCATCACTACTGCCAGTCACCACCATCATCACTACTGCCAGTCACCACCATCATCACTACTGCCAGCCACCACTACCATCACTACTGCCAGTCACTACTATCATCACTACTGCCAGCCACCACTACCATCACTACTGCCAGCCACCACTACCATCACTACTGCCAGTCACCACCATCATCACTACTGCCAGCCACCACTACCATCACTACTGCCAGTCACCACCATCATCCCTATTGCCAGTCACCACCATCATCACTACTGCCAGCCACCACTACCATCACAACTGCCAGTCACCACCATCATCACTGCTGAAAGTCACCACCATCATCCCTACTGCCAGTCACCACCATCATCAATACTGCCAGCCACCACCACTATCACTACTGCCAGTCACCACCATCATCACTACTGCCAGCCACCACTACCATCACAACTTCCAGTCACCACCACCATCACTGCAGCCAGCAGGGACAAAACTTCATGGGTTCTAATCCTCGGCTAATAGCAGTGTTGTTATTGATTCAATATCAATCGTTCTTGGTCACAATAATATATATACAGCTTGTGGAGGATAGTACTCCAAACGGGGATAAGAATGAAATTAGCTTAAAGGCACCCACACCACCGTATGACCTCGGACCAAGAGTAACACACCTAGCGTGGCTGGGTGCTTGGGTCTTGTAGGATTGTGTGGTTCAGTGGGTTAAGGCGTCATGTGATTTTCGCTCACCACGAGACAGGGCCAAAACTACATTGGTTCGAATCCTCGGCTAGTCGCAGTGTTGTTAATGATTATATATATATATTATATATATATATATATATATATATATATATATATATATATATATATATATATATATATATATATATATATATATATATATATATATATATATATATATATTTTTTTAACGTATATATGTCGTGCCGATTAGGTAAAACATGCGATTTTGGCTTAAATAGCAACGCTCTTCTTGCCATATAAGACAAGCGAAAATTTGTGTATGCAATAATTTCGCCAAAATCATTCTGAAACTAAAGAAAAAAATATATTTCATTGTGTTTGTTTATTATTAAATTAATGTTAACGTATCTAAAATATATTTAGTTGGATTAGGGTAAAATATATTGCGCTTGTTGTAATAAGGTTAGGTAGGTTTTCAAAGTTTCTCTTTTTCAAAATTAAAATTTTTTATATTAACATAAATGAAAAAAATATATCTTTAAACGTATAAAAGATTTTTTTAGAAATGACTTAATTTTAAATGAGTTCTTGCTAATTGACCAGTTTTACCTAATCGGCACGACATATATATATATATATATATATATATATATATATATATATATATATATATATATATATATATATATATATATATATATATATATATATATATATATATTCATCAGACTCTTAGGAGTTCGATATTAATAGTAAATAAATAATATTAAGTGACATTAACCTGTAATACACCAAAATCTTAACATTAACAGTACCTCATTGGATATTATGACAAGAGTTAACATTAACTGAGTTCTACCTGTATTACAACTTTGAGCTAACAGTCACTGAACATCAAGTAACATTAACCAATTTATAACACGACAAAGCATTACCATTAACGGAACTTCACTTTTAACATGTCGACGAGCAAACATTAACTGGAATTCATGTATAATACGACAAAGAGCTAATATTATCTGAGCTTCATCTAATACGACGTAGAGCTCATCTAATACGACGTAGAGCTCATCTAATACGACGTAGAGCTCATCTAATACGACGTAGAGCTCATCTAATACGACGTAAAGCTCATCTAGTCTCTCTGACCTAAGATTATATCAACATAATAGTATCTTCGCTGTTGTTTAGGAATATAGAATGAGCTTCTCAAGTTTCTCTCTTATTATTTTTTTTTCAGAGTTATTTGTGTCAGTAGCGACTAACCAGATACAATATAATTTACTTTGCTTAGGTAATATAAAAAAAATACTTCATCTAATGATTATTAGAAGCAATACAGTGAAGCGAAATATCGGTCATAATAGAACTCCAATTGTTCGTCAGGGAAAGTAATTGGGTAATACTCGCTGGAAATGACGTCAGATTCCTCAGTAATCGCATAAAATCCCTAGAAACTGAGATAAACCTGAAAGAAACGAAGCAGTATATCGTATAAGAGGATTGCATACTTTATACGTAATTCTTCAGCAGGTTTAACGGCGTTAATAATTATGATAATGCGATAATGAAATTTATTGTAATACTCTTTTCTCCTTCATGTTAATCGGTCATCAGTAATGTCTAACAGCTATTAAAGTGTGTGAATGAGAAAAGAAATAAACTAGTCAGAGAGACAGTGGGCGGTGCTGGGCTGGCAGAGCCCAGCTTACGACTTCGGCAGCGGCTGCCCAAGTCAGCGTATGATTTACGTCAAGCTTGACAAATCTCCAACGTGAAGGAACAGAAGCGAATAGATGACTCAGCGGAAGGGTAATAAATGGAATAACTGCCTTAGCTGGGAGCGGTGGTGGAGAAGACGGTGCAAAGTTTTGTGGTGTTCCTTGCTGTCTGGTGTTGTCACGACTGTCACCAGTGGCTGGGTGGTGTTGTCACGACTGTCACCAGTGGCTGGCTGGTGTTGTCACGACTGTCACCAGTGGCTGGGTGGTGTTGTCACGACTGTCACCAGTGGCTGGGTGGTGTTGTCACGACTGTCACCAGTGGCTGGGTGGTGTTGTCACGACTGTTACCAGTGGCTGGGTGGTGTTGTCACGACTGTCACCAGTGGCTGGCTTGTGTTGTCACGACTGTCTCCAGTGGCTGGCTGGTGTTGTCACGACTGTCACCAGTGGCTGGGTGGTGTTGTCACGACTGTTACCAGTGGCTGGCTGGTGTTGTCACGACTGTCTCCAGTGGCTGGCTGGTGTTGTCACGACTGTCTCCAGTGGCTGTCTGGTGTTGTCACGACTGTCACCAGTGGCTGGCTGGTGTTTCACGACTGTCACCAGTGGCTGGCTGGTGTTGTCACGACTGTCACCAGTGGCTGGCTGTGTTGTCACGACTGTCCCAGTGGCTGGCTGTGTTGTCACGACTGTCTCCAGTGGCTGCCTGGTGTTGTCACGACTGTCACCAGTGGCTGTCTGGTGTTGTCACGACTGTCACCAGTGGCTGGCTGGTGTTGTCACGACTGTCACCAGTGGCTGGCTGGTGTGTCACGACTGTCACCAGTGGCTGGCTGGTGTTGTCACGACTGTCACCAGTGGCTGGCTGGTGTTGTCACGACTGTCACCAGTGGCTGGGTGGTGTCACGACTGTCACCAGTGGCTGGCTGGTGTTGTCACGACTGTCACCAGTGGCTGGATGGTGTTGTCACGGCTGTCACCAGTGGCTGGCTGGTGTTGTCACGACTGTCCCAGTGGCTGGCTGGTGTTGTCACGACTGTCACCAGTGGCTGTGGTGTTGTCACGACTGTTACCAGGGCTGGTGGTGTTTCACGACTGTCTCCAGTGGCTGGCTGGTGTTCACGACTGTCTCCCGTGGCTGTCTGGTGTTGTCACGACTGTCACCAGTGGCTGGCTGGATTGTCACGACTGTCACAGTGTGCTGGTGTTTAGACTGTCACCAGTGGCTGGCTGGTGTTGTCACGACTGTCACCAGTGGCTGGCTGGTGTTGTCACGACTGTCTCCAGTGGCTGGTGATGTTGTACGACTGTCTCTAGTGGCTGCTGTGTGTCAGACTGTCTCAGTGGCTGCCTGGTGTTGTCACGACTGTAGTGCTGTTGGTTGTACGACTGTTCAGTGCTGCTGATGTTGTCACGACTACTCCAGTGGCTGGCTGTGTTGTCAGACTGTCTCCAGTGGCTGTGATGTTGTCACGACTGTCCAGTGGCTGTCTAGTGTTGTCACGACTGTCTCAGTGCTGTCTGGTTTGTCACGACTGTCTCAGTGGCTGTCTGTTTGTCACGACTGTTCCAGTGGCTGTCTGTTTGTAGATGTCTCATGGCTGCTGTGTTCAACTGACCATGATTGGCTGGTGTTAGACTGTCAAGTGGCTGGCTGGTGTTGTCACGACTGTAACAGTGGCTGGCTGGATGTTGTCCGACTGTCACCAGTGGCTGGCTGGTGTGTCAGACTGTCACCAGTGGCTGGCTGGTGTTATCGACTGTCATCAGTGGCTGGCTGTGTTGTCACGACTGTCACCAGTAGGTGTCATGTATATTGTCACGACTGTCACCAGTGGCTGGCTGGTTGTACACTGACTCTCACTTCAGTGGCTGGCTGGTGTTGTCACGACTGTCACCAGTGGTGGACTAGTGTTGTACGACTGTCACCAGTGGCTGCTGGTGTTGTACATCTGGCGGGACGACTCTAACAGTGCCTGTCTAAATTGTGCTCAACGGTTAGTATTTTGTCACGACTGTCACCAGTGGCTGGATAGTGTTGTCACGACTGAAACCACTGGCCTGGATTACGTTGTCACGACTGTAACCAGTGGCTGGATGGTGTTGTCACGACTGTCACCAGTGGCTGGATGTAGTGTTGTCACGGCTGTCACCCTGCACGTGGTGGCTGGGGTGGTGGTGTTGCACGGCTGTCACCAGTGGCGGCTGGTGTTGTCACGACTGTCACCAGTGGCTGATGGTGTGCACGGCTGTCGCCAGTGCTTTTGGCCATGGGTGGGGTTCCGACTGTCACCAGTGGCTGGATGGTGTTGTCACGACTGTAGTGGCAGGCTGGTGTTGTCAAGACTTTCATCAGTGGCTGGATGGCGTAGTCACTGTCACCTAAGACTAATAAAGACTGGGTTAAGCCTCAGTGTGCGTAAAGCGATAATAAAGATCCCGTCCCTGCTAAAAGTGTCTTTGAAATTACGTGATATATTTTCCGTATTTACTAAGCAAAGTGAATAAAACTACGTGAAAAAATCGAGACTGGCAAATTAAATTTGAAAACAAAAATAATTCAGAGCAAAAAGATTGTTGTTAGAATCATTTGAAGCTGATTCTTGTTTTGAAAATCAACATGAAAGATGTGATTACTCTGATATAATCTCAGGCCAAAGAAACTAGAATAGCTCTTTGTCGTATTATAGGTAAAGTTCGTTAAAGGTTAGCGTTGTCATGTTATAAGTAGGGTTCTCTTAGTGTTAACTCTTTATTGAATTTTAGGCAAAATTTGGTTACTGTTAGATCTTTGTCATATATAGATGGGGTTCTGTTATTGTTACTTCCTTTATTTTAATTAATAAAATTAAAGTCTGCTAAAATGACCTTTCTGATGTCTTATTCTTAGATTCACCTGACCTCTTCAGATTTTTTATGAGTCTTTGCATTATATTTCATCTGTGTGTGTGTGAGTATATACATATATATATATATATATATATATATATATATATATATATATATATATATATATATATATATATATATATAGTCGTGCCGATTAGGTAAAACTGGTCAATTAGCAAGAACTCATTTAAAATTAAGTCCTTTCTAAAATTTTCTCTTATACGTTTAAAGATATATTTTTTCATTTATGTTAATGTAAAAATTATAATTTTGTACCAAGAGAAACTTTGAAAACCTACCTAACCTTATTACAACAAACGCAATTTAATTTAGCCTAACCCAACTAAATATATTTTAGATACGTTAACATTAATTTAATAATAAACAAACACAATGAAATATATTTTTTCGTTATGTTTAGAATGATTTTGGCGAAATTATTGCATACACAAATTTTCACTTGTCTTATATGGCAAGGTGAGCTTTGCTATTTAAGCCAAAATCGCAAGTTTTACCTAATCGGCACGACATATATATATATATATATATATATATATATATATATATATATATATATATATATATATATATATATATATATATATATATATATATATATATATATATATATATATAACAACACTGGACTAGCCGGGGATCGAACCCGGGTTGTAAGTGAAAATTACACGACACTCTAACCTACGGGACTATACAATCCTAAAAGAATCACGCACCCAGTAGACCTAGGTGTTGTACCGTGATCCGAGGATATACGATGGTGTAGGTGCCTCAGAGCAAATTTCATTCTACTCCCTGTTTGGTGTACTAGCCTCCACAAGCAATATGTATAGTATGTCTTCGGTTACCTAACCTTATTACAACAAGCGCAATTTAATTTAGCTTAATCCAACTAAATATATTTTAGATAAGTTTACAATAATTTAATAATACAATATATTTAGTTGGATTAGGCTAAATTAAATTGCGCTTGTTATAATAAGGTTAGGTAAGTTATCTGAGGTTCTTTTGGTAAAAAGTTATTATTTTTTACATTAAAATAAATGAAAAAAAAATATATCTTTAAAAGTATAGGAGAATAATTGTTTTACAAAGGACTTAAATTTAAATAAGTTCTTGCTAAATGACCAGTTTTACCTATTCGGCACGACATATATATATATATATATATATATATATATATATATATATATATATATATATATTCGGTATCACACACACACACACACACACATATATATATATATATATATATATATATATATATATATATATATATATATATATATATATATATATATATATATAAATATGTCGTGCCGATTAGGTAAAACTTGCGATTTTGGCTTAAATAGCAACGCTCACCTTGCCATATAAGACAAATGAAAATTTGTGTATGCAATAATTTCGCCAAAATCATTCTGAACACAACGAAAAAAATATATTTCATTGTGTTTGTTTATTATTAAATTAATGTTAACATATCTAAAATATATTTAGTTGGGTTAGGCTAAATTAAATTGCGCTTGTTGTAATAAGGTTAGGTAGGTTTTCAAAGTTTCTCTTGGTACAAAATTATAAATTCTTACATTAACATAAATGAAAAAAATATATCTTTAAACGTATAAGAGAAAATTTTAGAAAGGACTTAATTTTAGATGAGTTCTTGCTAATTGACCAGTTTTACCTAATCGGCACGACATATATATATATATATATATATATATATATATATATATATATATATATTGTGTGTGTGTGTGTGTGTGTGTGTGTGTGTGTGTGTGTGTCGTGCCGAATAAGTAAAACTTGCGAGTTTGGCTTAAATAGCAACGCTCTTCTTGCCGAATATGGCAAGCAAGAATTTGTGTATGCAATAATTTAAAAAAATCATTCTGAACCAACGAAAGAAATATATTTCATTGTGTTTGTTTATTATTATATTGTAAACTTATCTAAAATATATTTAATTGAATTAGGCTAAATTAAATTGTGCTTGTTATAATAAGGTTAGGAAAGTTTTGAAAGGTTATTTCGGTACAAAATTATTAATTTTTACATTAGCATAAATTAAAAAAAATGTATCATTACTCGTATAAAAGAAAGTTTTAGAAAGGACTTAATTTTATATGAGTTCTTGCTAATTGACCAATTTTACCTATTCGGCCCGAAATATATATATTTTTTTTTTAACACACCGGCCGTCTTCCACAAAGGTAGGGTGAAATGAGAGAAGAAACAATTTCACCATCCCTCGCTCCAGGACTCAAGTCCGGCTAACCAGTTTCGCTAAATCTCTTCATTAATGTTACCTTGCTTACACTCCAAAAGTGAAGCCATAAATACTTGGTTCCACTACTGTTAAACATTCTGATACACGCCTGTTGGACGTTCAAGGTCCTCGCAAACGAAACCTCCTTTACCCTCTCCAATCTTACCTAGGACGACCCCTACCCTGCCCTTCCTCCACTACAGGTTTATACACTCTCCAAGTTATCCTATTTTGCTCCACCATCTCTAAATGTCCAGACTACCTCAACAATCCTTCCTCAACTCTGGGTCATGCTTTTTGTAACCAGAATCTCCCTCTAATTCTCCAAACAACGAATTCTTCGCAAAATATTCACAACACATATTGCCTATAGATATGACATTTCGAATGCCTCCAGCCTCCTCCTCACTGCAACCTTTAAAACCCATGCTTTACACCCATATAGGAGTGTTGGAACTATGATCTGATACATTTCCCCTTTTCCCCTTCTTCATAGATGCCTCAGTGCACCTTCTATCTTTTCCCCTCGTCAATTCTGTGGTTCACCTCATCTTTCACAGACCCATCTGCCAATAAGTTTATTCCCTCCTTCCAGTCTGATATCCAATCTGTAATTACCTAAACCTTTTGTTGCTCTCATCACTTTGCTCTTTCCTATGTTCACTTTTAACTTCTTTTACATACCCTCCCAAATTCGTTCACCAACTTTTGCAATATCACTTCAGAATCTCACAAAAGCACAGTGTCATAGGCAAAGAGCAACTGTGACAACTTGCACTCTGCATTATATTCTTTATCTTTCAATACCATACATCTTCCAACACCCTAGAATTCACTTCTTTCACAAACCCATTTATAAATATGTTAGACAAGCATGGTAACATAAAGTATCCCTGTCTAAGGCCTACCTTTTCTGTAAAATAATTACCCTCTCTCTCTCTCCTGCATACTCTAACCTGAACCACACTATCCTTGTAAAAATTCTTATCTGCTTTAATTACAACCTATTCCATACACCTGCAACATTTGTCACATTGCTTCAATGTCCACCATATAATATGCCTTTTCTATACCCATAAATTCAACGAAAAATTATTTAATTGATCTAAATATTGTTCACGTATATGCTTCAATGTAAACACTCGGTCTATACATCCTTTACCCTTCATAATACCTTGTTCACCTGCGACCCTCCTCTCATGTTTTACCCTTAATTCTGTCAATAACTCTATCATACACTTTTCTGTTTGGAAAAGGGACACATGTGCAACTAATGTAAAATTTTACTGAAGCAACGTTTCGCCCATCAGGAGGTATATCAGGGTGTTACGAACAACACAGGGACACAGGGTATATATAGACAACAAAGGGAAGTGAAGAAGCATAAGCACTGCAGTAGGTTAACTGGATTGTGCTGTTGGTTGTAGCAGCAGCAGCAGCAGAAGCAAAAATAGAGAGCAACAATATCAGCAGGAGTAAGTGCTGCAACAGTAGTAGTAAAAGCAATAGTAGCAGTAGTAGCAATACGGTACTAGGAGTAGTAGTAGTGTAGGTAACTCTTAGTTTCTGTGATGACAAGCAGCAGCAGCAGCAGTGGCAGTAGAAGTAGAAGTACTACTAGTAGCAGTAGTACTAGTAGAAGTAGTACTAGTAGAAGTAGTACTAGTAGTAGTATTTGCAGTAGCAACAGTAGTAGTAGTAGTACAACAGCAATAGTTGTAGTAGTAGCAGTAGTACAGTAGAAGCAGTAATAGAAGTGTGGGTAACTCTTGGTTGCAGTCTGATGGCTGGGTTTATTGTTTTGAAGGGAACTCTAAATTGTTAGTGTCTAAATTGGCGAGTAAGGATGATTCAAGGCATTTTTACTTTGTACAAATTGGGTTCTCCAATTACATGGCTGACGTCGTTAAACCTAATTAAATAGTTCGTGGAATTCCGGTGTTGTATTGGTACTTTGTGCAAGTTATCGTTCTTCCATACATTCATGTGTTTGAATATTTGTGAAAGTACTATGGAAGCATTCTAAGCAACCTGACTGCTGGGAAGAATTATGTTTGTTAGGAGTCGTGTAACGTAGCTATTATGTTACGTAAATATTGTAACGCAGTTATTTCGTTACGTAAAAATAAATCCTGGAGCCTAGGGGTAAAAGCCTGTCTAGGGGCATTTAAAATAAACAAAATAAACCAATCTAGGGCTATGTTTGTTTCTTTACAAAAAACATTAAGTAAATGGTCAATATTTATATTAACTATCAGGAAAGGCACCAAAACTAACATATACAAAAATATAATATATTAACAGTAAACTTACACATACAACCTACTCTCTATTTATTACACAATAATTCACTAGCAGAGAGGGACTCTGACACCCCTACCCCCTCCTCTTCTACCCCCGCCTCTTAGCCTGCAGGCAAAAACATTATTATCTGTCCTCTTCACTACACAGGCCCCTGCACATTGGCCTTACAGATCAAATTAAGTGAATACACAAAAAAATATTAAACAACCTATGGCATAAACTAACCCAAAATATCGCCCCCCTACTTACACACACACCAAACCATGACGTCTTATGACGTCTTGCTCCTGCCATTTGTTCTTCCAGAACTCACTCTTACACACATCTGGTCATTCTTCAGGACTAATACGCGTCTGTTTTCAGAACAAATCCCGTCACTGACATTATTAATGGAGCATTTTTTATACACATATTTTCTACAATGTTCTGCGTAATAAGTGGTGTAAGTACATGAAGAACTACTGCTATGGGAGGGGTTCTTTTCCTACAGTTCTTGAAGAAAAAGAAAGTAAAATTGTATATCTCGTTGAAGGGTTGGTGTATATATGCACATTCCTCGTCAAGAAACTCTGGGATGCAAAATCTTAGGAAAAAACCGATGCCGATGCTTCATTTGGTCTTGGTATCCTAACTGGAAAATAAGTGAGATGGTTTAAGTTTGTAGGCTTCCTGTAAACTTGAAATATTAGTGTTTTCTGCTTTGTGAATGAAGATGTCGAGAAATGGTATCCTCACATCGGAATCAGCAAATGTGAACTGCAAGACTGGTTTAACTGCGTTAAACCCTTTATGAGGATTCCGCACGTCAAAACGTTTGAGAACTCTTAAGAGGAATTCGTTGAAGAAGATGAAATTAATGAAGAGTTCAATCAGGTCAACGAAATCTCCGGTAGGTAGTGGAAGATTAAGGTCAAGATTGACTTTACGTTGGAGAAGATCAGTGGCTTCTGTGTTGAGTACCTTTGTGAACAGGGAAGTGACAGACAAACTACTAAGTTTATTATCGCGGACAGAGAGGTCTCTCAAGCGATGAAGATGGTTGCCAACACTAAAGTTGTCATCGCAACCAGCACCTCCAGGGCCAAATTAAAGACCCACGAACAAGCTAGTGAAGTTTACATAGTATCCCTGTGGAGGCTCTATCGAGGTTTACATCAGTGAAACAGCAAGAAGCCTATAAACACGTCTCAGTGAGCACATCAATGCATGCAGCAATGATAACCTGAACAAAGCATGGGTACAGCACCGGAATTTCACCAACCACTTTATGAGATTCCTTGAATCGTCCTTCATCGACATTTCAGACTGAACAAAGGCAGCTTCTTCATCTCTGAGGTATCAGCAAGAGTTCTCAAAACAATAAACCCCGCAATCAGAGAGCAACCAAGAGTTATCTTCATTATTATTATTGCCGCTTCTGCCGCTGCTGCCGCCGCTGCTGCCGCCGCTGCTGCCCGCCGCTGCTGCCGCCGCTGCCGCAGCCAACAACAACAAGAAAACAACAGCATGTTCCAGCTAGCCAACTGCGGTGCTTTTTCACACACACACACACACACACACACACACACACACACACACATATATATATATATATATATATATATATATATATATATATATATATATATATATATATATAACAAAACGCGACTAGCCAAGGAGTCGAACCCATGTTGCTTGCCGCCTCATGGTGAGCGAAAACACATGACGCTCTAGTCCACGGGATTGTGTGGTCCCGTGGACTAAAGCGTCATGTGTTTTCGCTCACCATGAGGTGGGCCGAAGCAGCATGGGTTCGACTCCATGGCTAGTCGCAATGTTGTTATTGATCAATACCACTCATTCGTGGGTACAATAATATATATATATATTTTTTATTTATTAACACATCGGCCGATTCCCACCAAGGCAGGGTGGCCCGAAAAAGAAAAACTTTCATCATCATTCACTCCATCACTGTCTTGCCAGAAGGGTGCTTTACACTACAGTTATAAAACTGCAACATTAACACCCCTCCTTCAGAGTGCCGGCACTGTACTTCCCATCTCCAGAACTCAAGTCCGGCCTGCCGGTTTCCTGAATCCTTCATAAATGTTACTTTGCTCACACTCCAACAGCACGTCAAGTATTAAAAACCATATGCCTCCATTCACTCCTATCAAATACGCTCACACATGCTTGCTGGAAGTCCAAGCCCCTCGCACACAAAACTTCCTTTACCCCCTCCCTCCAACCTTTCCTAGGCCGACCCCTACCCCGCCTTCCCTCCACTACAGATTTATACACTCTCGAAGTCACTCTGTCTCGTTCCATTCTCTCTACATGTCCAAACCACCTCAACAACCCCTCCTCAGCTCTCTGAACAATCGTTTTGGTAATCCCGCACCTCCTCCTAATTTCCAAACTCCGAATTCTCTGCATTATATTCACACCACACATGACCCAAAATATACCTTTAAAATTATTAGCCTACAAATTGTTATTTTCATATAAACATATATATATATATATATATATATATATATATATATATATATATATATATATATATATATATATATATATATATATATATATATATATATATATATATATATATATTTATATATATATATATATATATATCACTGTATTGTTTGTAACGGCTTAACAAAGCTCCTGAAGAGCTAAACGTTGCCACAATATGTAAATTTATTCAGGTATACACACAGTTACATAGATTATCATACATAGCATATATGCAGTGAACCTAGGATAACCCAGAAAAGTTAGACAGAGTGACTTATTTCCATTGGGGTCACATTAAATGGTTTATACCGATGCAATGTGAACCAGAGAAGAAAACACATGAATCATATGCCACCAATCTGTCTTTCCTGAAGAGCGCAGAAATCGTGATTGAATGATGACCCACCAAAACCGCACTATACACATCAGAAACACGTTTAAGATATATTAAACGTTATAGTAATAATAGAGTATAAGTATTACCAGTAATGGTTGGAAGTCAAAATAATAACAGTACTTTAGTACATTATCTTATTACCCAGACGTCGTGGGTCACAGCGCATACGTATGGATTAGTATCAGTAACCTTAAAACCAAGGCACTTAGGTGCGGTAACTCAACATTCTCAAGAGGTCCAGGAGCTGAGGCTTAACACCTCAGACATGCTCAGCAGCTTTAGGTCAATATTCTGGAGAGACTACTTACCTGTAAATAATCACTCTATAATAACACAAACAGCTGAACAACATCCTCACGATGGTACTATAGGAACTTTCTATGAAGAATGATGGACTGAACCATTCATCTCCAGGCTGAGGGACTGATTGCCTCATATTCTTCATCTTTCATCGTTTTTCTCTGTATTGGACTGATGAAGCTCCCTTCCTGGCGAAACGTTTTGATAATAAAGATGTATAAGTGTTGCTCAAGTGTCTCATTTATAAAGTTGTCGGTCTCTAAAGCATTTAAATAATATTCTGAAATCACAGGTATAAGGATGACATAATTAATCCATGGTATAAGGATGACATAATTAATCCATGGTATAAGGATGACATAATTAATCCATGGTATAAGGCTTACACAAGCCATAACTGAGATTCTTCACCCTACACACTCTTGAAAGACGTAGAATGAGGGGGGGGGGGGAGATGCTATAAATGGGGCATAAAACCGAAAAATTGATTAATGAAACACTTGTGAAACACTTAGGTACCTTTATTATGAAAATGTTTCGCCAGCGAGTGACTTTCTCAGTCCAGTGCAGCTGAGATAGAGTTTGAGGGAATCAGTCGCCCAGTCTGGAGTCAACTGATGGTCTGAACACATCGACTCCAGGGTGAGGGACTGATGACCTCAAAATCCTTCTCATCTTCCTCATTTTTCAGTGAGGGAAGATACTGAAATGTACAAGTGGAAGACGAACATAAATGGATAAAGAACCACAGGAAGTGTAACGTGATTGTTTATTGGTTAACCTACACAGTGGATTTAATTAAGGGACAAGTAAATCTATCTGATTAAAGAATTAGACATATGTGCAACAGCCAGGTATCTTTATTATGCAGACCAGTGGCTTTATCAATGCAGTACAGGGACAAACACAACAGACTGAAAATGTTGAAATTTAGGTAAACAGTCTCTCAGCGTATGAGCAGGTGTTTAGTACCGTAGTCTTGATGAATCTGAAGGCAAGACGTGGACTTATATACTGGAGTCAGATGAGATGCAGCAGACGAAAGCATTGTCACTGGTAGGCGGGGTCATCAAGTGGAAGTAGGTAATGTCCAAGAGTTGAGCCAGCGATTTTAAGTTATTGTGGAGATGTCCTCTGTACTAAGATTCAATGTTGTTGCTGTTTCTGACACGTATCATAACATCGATGGTATATATAATACCAAGAAGTTAAAAAATTAGGCACATGAACTTTTTTGTCTCTATCACCCTTCTTCTGTCACCCTTCTTCTGTCACACTTCTTCTGTCACTCTTCTTCTGTCACTCTTCTTCTGTCACTCTTCTTCTGTCACTCTTCTTCTGTCACTCTTCTGTCACTCTTCTTCACGATGTTGACGACATACTCATCATTACACCTAGATGACTTGATGTCTCCCTTCGCTCCAAAAGAAACTCAACCAGGTTGAACCTTCGATGCAATTTCCACTTGAGGAGAAAAACAACGATACTCTCTCCAAGATGTTTTCACTCTGCAGGTATGACACTCTGCAGGTATGACACTCTGCAGGTATGACACTCTGCAGGTATGACACTCTGCAGGTATGACACTCTGCAGGTATGACACTCTGCAGGTATGACACTCTGCAGGTATGACACTCTGCAGGTATGACACTCCAAGTATGACATTGAGCTTCTCTCAATGTTTATGGGACACTCACCAGCCACCAAGATCTCCACTTCTATTCACAACACATTACCAGGAATGAATAAGGTTCTTATATTTATTTTCATATGAGATCTCCGCATTTACAGTAGCAGATTTGTTGAAAAAATGCTGTTTCCTTAAATGAATTTGCACCAAACTACACCGTCCTCGACATTTCATTATTGGCTGCAGACGACGAATCCACATATTTAACAACTCGTCAAGATCCAACACCACCGAAACAAATTAGTTTTATTATCCTGTAACTAAAGCAGCAAATTCCACATAGGTTACACTGGCTCTGCTGCCATCACTGACATCACCAGACAGAAACATCGCTAACATAACTCAGCTAATGTAAAATCAGTGACACAATCAACATAGTTGAGACATCCAGAGACCAACACAGCTTTAACAACGTCTGTGTATCACGTCGTGATTCTCACAACTACTTAATGGACAGATGCATTACTGATTGACAAAGACGGCAACCAACAAGAAGAAAAGTACTTAAATCTGAACTCATTTGTATCTCCAACAACTTAACCCAATTAATCGGTTTCTTTAGTTCAGCTGACCTTCTTGCTTTCCCCCAAAAAAATCTAAGCCGTTAGGTATATTTACTGAGTCGTTTCGAACAACAGGAGTTTTATCAATCAAATATATATATATATATATATATATATATATATATATATATATATATATATATATATATATATATATATATATTGAAAATGCAGCCTTTTATTAATGGAGCTAGTGGAAGGAATGGAGAGATGCAGCAGTATAAGACATAGTCGCATGTGAATGGGGCCCAGTAGGGGAGGGTCAGGCCCATAATATGGGCCAGACATTTAGCAATCCACATGTGACATGTGTCTACTTGCTGTACTTTAAAAGGTTCCTCTCTCGTGTGTCTGTATTGGATTAATAAAGCCCCTAGTGATTGAAAATGTCTTTCAGCAGTGAAACCTAAATGGTACATGTGTATCATACTCATGAACTTGTTGGTGTAAAGAACCAGTGTGACCTGACCCGCACCTCACTAGCTCTTCAACTCACCGCTCCTCACTAGCTCACCTCACTAGCTCTTCAACTCACCGCACCTCACTAGCTCTTCACCTCACCGCTCCTCACTAGCTCTTCAACTCACCGCACCTCACTAGCTCTTCAACTCACCGCTCCTCACTAGCTCTTCACCTCACCGCTCCTCACTAGCTCTTCACCTCACCGCTCCTCACTAGCTCTTCACCTCACCGCTCCTCACTAGCTCTTCACCTCACCGCTCCTCACTAGCTCTTCACCTCACCGCTCCTCACTAGCTGTTCATCTCACCGCACCTCACTAGCTCTTCACCTCACCGCTCCTCAGTACTGCTTGTACGAAATTTCCCCAATAAACATTCTGTAGAACTGCATTCATACCTCCTTACCATCACATCGGTATCTCAAATCATTATAACCCTGTTTCTTAAGGGTACTGAGCTACAGGTCAAGGAGTTTTATATATATATATATATATATATATATATATATATATATATATATATATATATATATATGGGATGGGGTCCACCTCTGGTACAAATTGTGGGACCCATAGCCTCGGAGAAGTGGATAAAAAGGCTTCAAGGAAGAATATTTGGATTTCTTCCTGATGCCATTTGAATATTCCACTTCTCCTACCACCCCATGTAATGTTTAAAGAGGCGCCATCGTGATAGAGGAGACAAATATTGTCAGCTAGTTAAATAATATATACTTTTTAATTTGCACTTTAAAGCATGATATTTGCCACATCATTAGCTAAGATCAATGCTTTGAAAAGTGCATAACAATAACAAACTTCTAAGATTATTTTATAAAATTCTCAGTAGTCACTTTTGGTAAAGCTGACTGAGCCCAAAAGTTATCTAAGCCATTTTTTTCCAATAAAATTAGTTTTTTGTCAATATCCTTATTCATGGACTATGTCATACACTACTGATATAAACTATGTCACACAATTCTGCCAAACACAACTGTACGTATAATTTTGTAAACCAATAAGTCTTTACTGGCAAATATTTACCAATTTATACCTATCCAACGCCAGCAGATGCCAGTTCCTCTTTGGTTTCTTTTGATTATATATTAAACGATTTTAATTTTCAAAAGAGCTGTTTACTGGTCAAGTATCTCCACACATCATCACCTCTGGATCTTGATGCAAGGACTCTTACGCTTGCCTAACCTATTGATACTTCCACCTGATGTATGCCACTTCTCCAAGCATATCCTGTACTTTTATGACGACTGATGGATTGAACACATCGACTCCATGCTGAGGGACTGATTACCTCATACTCCTTCTTACCTTGCATCATTCATCCCTATATTGGACTGAGGAAACCCCTTGCTGACGAAATGTTTCGACAATAATGATACCCAAGTGTTGCACAATTGTCTCAATCATAATTATTATCAGTGTTTGGCACCATCCTACAGTGAACACTTTAAACGCTGACAATCTTAACACAGAGTGGACACCTCAGAAGCTGGTGGCCCCTACACAGTGGGCACTTATCACGATGATGGTCCCTAAACAGTGGGGACTTAAAACGATGATGGTCCCTAAACAATGGGGACTTAAGACGAGTGTGGTCCCCAAAAGGGGCCACCTCAGCAGTCGATAATCTCAACGCAATATGTGGCAGGTGACGAGTGAGAGATGGACACATGGAAGGAATGAGGCAGGTACACAGGTGTTAGGAGTGAGGCAGGTACACAGGTGTTAAGGGTGAGGCAGGTACGCAGGTGTTAAGGGTGAAGCAGGTACACAGGTGTCAAGGGTGAGGCAGGTACACAGGTGTCCGGCAATCGCAGTACACATGTGTTAGAGGTGGGGAAGTACACAATGGAGTTACACAGGTGACAAGGGTGCTGGAAGAGGAAGGTACACAGGTGTCAGAGGTGAAGGAGGTACACAGCAACTCGTTAAACCTCACTCTCCCATCAGGACTTGGCACATTCTACAACACTTGACACACTACACAACACTTGACACATTACACAACACTTGACACACTGCACAACACTTGACACACTACACAACACTTGACACACTACACAACACTTGACACACTGCACAACACTTGACACACTGCACAACACTTGACACACTACACAACACTTGGCACATTCTACAACACTTGACACACTGCACAACACTTGACACACTGCACAACACTTGACACACTGCACAACACTTGACACACTGCACAACACTTGACACACTGCACAACACTTGACACACTACACAACACTTGACACACTGCACAACACTTGACACACTGCACAACACTTGACACACTGCACAACACTTGACACACTGCACAACACTTGACACACTACACAACACTTGACACACTGCACAACACTTGACACACTACACAACACTTGACACACTGCACAACACTTGACACACTGCACAACACTTGACACACTCACAACACTTGACACACTGCACAACACTTGACACACTACACAACACTTGACACACTGCACAACACTTGACACACTACACAACACTTGACACACTGCACAACACTTGACACACTGCACAACACTTGACACACTACACAACACTTGCACACTGCACAACACTTGACACACTACACAACACTTGACACACTGCACAACACTTGACACACTACACAACACTTGACACACTACACAACACTTGACACACTACACAACACTTGACACACTGCACAACACTTGACACACTGCACAACACTTGACACACTGCACAACACTTGACACACTACACAACACTTGACACACTCACAACACTTGACACACTGCACAACACTTGACACACTGCACAACACTTGACACACTGCACAACACTTGACCACTGCACAACACTTGACACACTGCACAACACTTGACACACTCACAACACTTGACACACTGCACAACACTTGACACACTGCACAACACTTGACACACTGCACAACACTTGACACACTACAAAAACTTGACACACTGCACAACACTTGACACACTGCACAACACTTGACACACTACACAACACTTGACACACTGCACAACACTTGACACACTACACAACACTTGACACACTGCACAACACTTGACACACTACACAACACTTGACACACTGCACAACACTTGACACACTACACAACACTTGACACACTGCACAACACTTGACACACTACACAACACTTGACACACTACACAACACTTGACACACTGCACAACACTTGACACACTGCACAACACTTGACACACTGCACAACACTTGACACACTGCACAACACTTGACACACTGCACAACACTTGACACACTGACACACACACACTTGACACAAGCACACAACACTTGACACACCAACTCACAACACTTGACACACTACAAAACCCACTTGACACACTGCACAACACTTGACACACTGCACAACACTTGACACACTGCACAACACTTGACACACTGCACAACACTTGACACACTGCACAACACTTGACACACTGCACAACACTTGACACACTGCACAACACTTGACACACTGCACAACACTTGACACACTGCACAACACTTGACACACTGCACAACACTTGACACACTGCACAACACTTGACACACTGCACAACACTCTACTTTCTGCTATTTTTCACACACGTCAGTTTCCGTCCATTATGTTGTGAATATTGATAATGTAGTAATATTTTGTTATGACAATTCCACTGTGGGTTGCACTGCTTCACCACCATCATAACGTGTAGTGCATTATGACTGTGGTGTGTGTACTCACCTGTTTGTGGTTGTAGGGGTCGAGACATACTTCTTCGCGCCGCCTCTCCACTGATCGCTACTAGATCCTCTATCTCCTTGCTCCATGAGCTTTATCATACCTCGTCTTAAAACTATGTATGGTTGCTGCCTCCACTACGTCACTTGCCAGACTATTCCACTTCCTGACGACTCTATGACTAAAGAAATACTTACTAACATCTCTTTGACTCATCTGAGTCTTTAAGTTCCAATTGTGACCCCTTGTTTCTGTGTCCCATCTCTGGAACATCCTGTCCCTGTCCACCTTGTCAATTCCTTGCAGTATTTTGTATGCCGTTATCATGTCTTCCCTAACCCTCCTGTCCTCCAGAATCGTCAGGCCGATTTCCCTTAACCTTTCTTCGTAGAACATTTATTTTAGCACTGGAACTAGCCTTGTTGCAAACCTTTGCACTTTGTCTAATTTATTGACGTGGTTGACCAGTGTGGGCTCCAAACTGGTGCAGCATACTCCATTATGGGCATGACGCACACGGTGTACAGAGTCTTGAACGACTCCTTACAGAGGAATCGGAACGGTATTCTCAGGTTTGCCAGGCGCACATATGCTTCAGCAGTTATCAGGTTGATGTGTGCCTCAGGAGATGTGCTCGGTATTATACTCACCCCAAGATCCTTTTCCTTCAGTGAGGTTTGCAGTCTTTGGCCACCTAGTCTATACTCTGTCTACGGTCTTCTTTGCCCTTCCCCGATCTTCATGACTTTGCATTTGGCGAGGTTAAATTCGAGGAGCCAGTTGCTGGACCAAGCTTTCACAGTGTCCAGGTATCTTTGTAGTTCTGCCTGATCCTCATCCGATTTAATTCTCCTCATTAACTTCACATTATCTGCAAACAGGGACACTTCTGAGTCTTTCCCTTCCGCCTTGTCATTCACATATACCAAAAATAGCACTGGTAATAGGACTTATCCCTGTGGAACCCCGCTCGTCACAGGCGCCCACTCTGATACCTCGTCATGTACCATGACTAGTTGCCTCCCTGTCAGGTATTCTCTGATCCATTGCAATGCTCTTCTTGTTATACGTGCCTGATCCTTTAGCTTTTGCACTAATCTATTGTGAGGAACTGTGTCGAAGGCCTTCTTGCAGTCCAAGAAAATGAAATCTACCCTTCCCTCTCTCTTTCGTGTCTAACTTCCATTACCTTGTCATAAAACTCCAGTAGGTTTGTGACACAGGATTTGATTTCCATGAATCCGTGCTGGTTGTCGTTTATAAGCTTGTTCCGTTCTAGGTGCACCACCACTCTCCTCCTGATAATCTTCTCCATGACTTTGCAAACTAATCACTTCAGTGACACTGGTCTATAGTTTAGTGCCTCGTGTCTGTCTCCTTTTTTAAAAATGGGGACTACATTTGCCGTCTTCCATACCTCAGGTAGTTGCCCAGTTTTAATGGAATATATATGTTTTGAAAATTGTTGTTAGTGGCACACACAGCGTCTCTGCTCCCTCTCTAAGGACCCACAGAGAGATGTCCGGTCTCACCGCCTTTGAGGTATCAAGGTCACTTAGCAGCTTTTTCACCTTTTCGGTTGTGTATTTCTTCCAACACTTGTTTATATATCCCTTGTTGGTGTCCCCCTCTGTTCTGACTTCCCGGAGTCCTATCTGTCTCCACTGTAAATACTTCCTTAAATCTCATGTTGAGCTCCTCACATACTCCTTGGTCGTTTCTTGTGAGCTCCCTACCTTCTTTCCTCAGCCTGATTACCTGGTCCTTGACTGTTGTCTCCCTTCTGATGTGGCTATACAACAACTTCGGGTCAGACTTGACTTTGATGCTATGTTGTTTTCGTACTGTCGCTGGGCCTTCCTCCTTATCTGTGCATACTCGTTTCCGGCTCTTCGACTAATCTCTTTATTTTCCTGGGTTCTTTGTCTTCTGAACTTTTTCCATTCTTTAGTGCACTTAATCTGTGTGTGTGTGTGTGTGTGTGTGTGTGTGTGTGTGTGTGTGTCTGTGAGTGTGTGTGTGCGTCTGTGTGTGTGCGTCTGTGTGTGTGTCTCTGTGTGTGTGTCTGTGTGTGTGTCTGTGTGTGTGTCTGTGTGTGTGTCTGTGTGTGTGTCTCTGTGTGTGTCTCTGTGTGTGACTCTGTAGTCTGTGGGTGCCTATGTGTTTGTCTGCCTTTGTATCCGTCTGTCGTTTTTTTTCAGATAAAACAAAGGCTAGCTGTCACTCTCTGGTGTCCCTCTGCCTATCTGTCACTCGCTGGTGTTCCTCTGTCACTCTCTGGTGTCTCTCTGTCACTCTCTGGTGTCCCTCTGTCTCTCTGTCACTCTCTGGTGTCCCTCTGTCTCTGTCACTCTCTGGTGCCCCCTCTGTCTCTATGTCACTCTCTGGTTTCCCTCTGTATCTATGTCACTCTCTGGTGCCCCCTCTGTCTCTATGTCACTCTTTGGTGCCCCCTCTGTCTCTATGTCACTCTCTGGTTTCCCTGTCTCTGTGTCACTCTCTGGTGTCTCTCTGTCTCTCTGTCACTCTATGGTGACCCTCTGTCTCTGTCAGTATCTGGTGTCCCTCTGTCACTCTCTGGTGACTCTCTGTCTCTCTGCCACTCTCTGGCGACCCTCTGTCACTCTCTGTTGTCTCTCTCACTCTCTTGTGTCTCTCAGTCACTTTCTGGTGTCCCTCTGCCACTCTCTGGTGTCCTTATGTCACTCTCTGGTGTCTCTCAGTCACTCTCTGGTGTCCCACTGTCATTCTCTGGTGTCCCACTGTCACTCTCTGGTGTCCCTCTGTCACTCTCCGGTGTTTCTTTGTCACTCTTTGGTGTTCCTCTGTCACTCTCTGGAGTCCCTCTGTCACTCTCTAGTGACCCTCTGTCACTCTCTGGTGTCCCTCTGTCACTCTCTGGTGTCCCTCTGTCATTCTGTTGTGTCTCTCTGACACTCTCTGGTCCCCCTCTGTCTCTCTGTAACTCTGGTGTCCCTCTGTCACTCTTTGGTGTCCCTGTATAATTTACTGGTGTCCCTCTTCACTCTCTGGTGTTCCTCTCTCACTCTCTGGTGTACCTCTGTGACTCTCTGGTGTCCCTCTATCATTCTTTTATGTCCTTCTGCCACTCTCTGGTGTCTCTCTCACTCTCTGGTGTCCCTGTCTCATTCTCTGGTGTCCCTCTGTCACTCTCTGGTGACCCTTTGTCACTCTTTGGTGTTCCTCTGTCACTCCCTGATGTCCCTATGTCACTCTCTGGTGTCCCTCTGTCTCTCTCTAGTGTCCCTCTGTCACTCTCTGTTGTCTCTGTCATTCTCCGGTGACCCCTCTGTCACTCTCTAGTGTCCCTCTGTCACTCTCTGGTGTCCCTCTGTCACTCTCTGTTGTCTCTCTGTCACTCTCTGGCGACCCTTTGTCACTCTATGGTGTCCCTCGGTCTCTCTGTCTCTCTCTGGTGTCCCTCTGTCACTCTCTTGTGTCCCTCTGTCACCCTCTGGTGTCCCTCTGGCCCTGCTGATGTTACCAAGTTAAGAACTTCTATACTAAAATAACTCCTGATAAGTGATGGGTGTGTGGCTACACTGTCCTCTGAAAATAGCGACACAAAAACGTAAATAAGGAGATTATGCAAATTTGCTAAGGCTGACTGAACATCTTGTGATTATGACTCTCTTATTTTTGTTCCTAAAACTTTCTCTCTCAGAATTTTCCCTCAATGTTACCATTCTTCTTATACATTCTCCCTCGACATTCTCCCTCATTATTCTTTAAAATTCTAATTCAATATTTATTAAACATTCTCCACAATATTCTCCCCAACATTCTTCATCAACACTCTCCATCAACATTCTCAACATTATCCCAACCCATCTCTCTCAATATACATTTATAGTATTATCTAACATTCTCTCCAAACATTTTTCCCTCAACATCGTTCTAATTCATCATTCGTAAGCATTATCTCACAACACTTTTAAATATTCTCACCTTAACATTCTTCCTAAAAATTCTCACCTACATTCCTCAACATTCTCACCAACATTCCTCAACATTCTCACCAACATTCTTCAACATTCTCACCAACATTCCTCAACATTCTCACCAACATTCCTCAACATTCTCACCAACATTCTTCAACATTCTCACCAACATTCCTCAACATTCTCACCAACATTCCTCAACATTCTCACCAACATTCCTCAACATTTTCACCTCAATGTTCTTATCCCAACTTTCTCCTCAGAATTATCAAGTTAATATTCTCACATCAATATTCCCACTTAATCTCATTTCAACATTCCTACATCAACATTCTAACCTCAGTTCTCTAGTTCATCATTCTTAGCTCATTATACTCTGCTCATTCTCAGGTCAACATTCTCCTTAACATTCTCACATCAAATATGGCAATAAAAGGAATAAGAACAGATATACCATAATAGGTTCTAGAGTTGTGGGGTGAGACAACAGTTGATAAGACACGTGCAATAGTTAGGTATCTTTATTACGAACATTTCACCTACACACTAGGCTTCTTCAGTCGTGTACAGAAGAGTTAGCAGAAGCAGTAAAGCTGTGAAGACGATGTAATCAGTCCATCTGTCGCTTCTACTAACTCTTTTGTACTCCACTGAAGAAGCCTGCTGTGTAAGCGAAGCGTTTCGGAATATAGATACCTAATTGTTACATATGTGTCTTACTAATCTACCTGTCGGTATTGTATACCATTTTGATATTCAGCGTCACAGTTGCTGCTGCTGCTGCTGCTGCTGCTGCTGCTGCTGCTGCTGCTGCTGCTATCTTGTCACAGAAATGCTGCTGACAAAACCATTCTATTGCAAAACCGTCATTTTGTACAATCATTCTTTTGTCTCCTCAACATTCTCTCTTCAGCATTCTCTTAACATTCGCTTCATTAATTTCGCTACATTAATTTTAAATAGCATTTCAGTGAAATGCTATTTGATAATAATAATAATAATAATAATAATAATAATAATAATAATAATAATAATAATAATAATAATAATAATAATAATAATAATAATAATAATAAATAATAATATTAATATTATTATTATTATTATTGTTATTATTATTAATGGTTTATACATTTGTCAGGGGTAAGGATGGTAGATAGGTGTCAGGGGGTGAAGGAAAGTACATAGGCTTCAGGGGTGAGGGCGAGACATGTATAAGAAGTCAATGAGATAACACATATGTCAGGGGAGAGGAAGATACACAGATGTCAGGGAATAGGGAGGTACACAGGTGTCAAGAGTGAGGGAGGTACATAGGTTTCAAGGGGTAGGGAAGTACAAAGGTATCAGGTCTGAGGATGTACAAAGGTGTCAGGAATGAGGGCCATATAGAAGAGTCAGCGGAAGGTGTGAACAAAGTACGATTGTGTAAAGTAAGAATGGGTGAGGGAGTATAAAAAGGTCAAGGAAAGGATGAGGAGGGTACAACTGTTTCAAGGGAAAGGTGTAAGGGACTAGGGAGTGAGTGGGTACAAATGTTTCAGAGAACTGAAATTGGGGGTAAAAGAAGTGTCAGAGGAAAGAGGTGACAGCAAATTAGATTCACACACCTCTCTGGTTTTCTTTCTGGCGGGCATGATACTGATATTAACCAATTTGAAAATAATGTTATTGGGAACAAACGGACGATCTAAGCGCTTTCGTATTTTTTTTTTACAATTTTGCATACAATAATAATAGAAATTATGTGTGATCATCTGTTAGTGGACCAGACAGAGAGCAATTCACGGCATCTCATATCTGGCATGTAGTTATTTGCGTACGTCTGAGTATATTTTTTTGTGCCGTGGCTGCGGATGGTGTGGTGCTTTGCGTTTGTTTGAGTTCATTTTTATCACATGTCTCTCAACGATTTTGAATAATCTAAGGCAGGGATGACCAACCTAAGGCAGGGGTGACCAACCTAAGGCAGGGGTGACCAATCTAAGGCAGGGGTGACCAACCTAAGGCATTCTATGTGCCAATTTGTTAACGCTCTATTTCAGTTCTTTAGAAATATGTTAATATGGACATGTTTAGCATTTTTACATACAATTATTTAATATAGTCAAGATAAACATTACTTACTTTAATGAGAGTTCTGAGTCCGATTTCGCCAAGCTTGTAATGTTTGGAGTTAAATTAGTTACTGAAAGAAGCAGAGAATTCTTCAAATTTGATTCAGCCAATCGCTTGTTCGCATCTGTACGTTGTTCCAAAACGACAAATATAACTCTGGGCAAATTTTCTTCGTTCAGGAAAATATTCTTCACAGGGTAATGATCGACTAAAATTAATTATATTAGAAACATTTGGGACGGAGGGAAGCTCATCAAATTTCATTTTCAAGAAGGATTTTTTTTTTCAAATCAATTAGTTCCATTTGTACATAACTAAGCATCTTCAGGATTTAATGTTCGCAACGTGAAAACGGGTTTATAAATGCGAGTATGCAGTCTTCTTTAGCAAAATCACTAGAACGACTTTCAAATGACATGCAATAATCTGCCATTATCTTCAGCACATTCACTGTTCTTTTAAATGTGGAAGAAGCTCAAATCCTTATTTTCTGAGAGGTAAACAGTTTTAACTTCATCTTGAATGCACTGATATTTAAAAAGCTAGGAAATAATTTCTTCTTGTCCTGCAGTTTCAAATTTTGATAACTGAGATGGCTGGTAACATCAACTAAAAATGCTAAATCAAATCTCCATATGTTATCACACAAACGAGCTTTTCCTCAAGCAGCTCATTTCTAGGGAAATGGGTCAAGCTAAGTCAAATAATAATGTGAACTGTAGATGGCACTTAGCTTGAATGACAACTCTCGCCCTCGCAGTCGCCTCTAAGGACGTGTCTAGAGGAGTTGTCATATACACTCCCTAAGGCTGTGTGTAAAAATATGATTAATATGTGATTACCCCAAAGGGATGTTGTGTCAGTATTTCATTCAATAACTGAATACTGACGAATGATGTTACTTTTGTGGGCTCAATGGCCTGCTTATAATGGGTTAATATGGTGCCGTCAAATAACACATGATCCAGCTATCCGCTGCACACCCGACCTAACAAGTATCATGGATTGTTAGACGTACCTGGGTATATGTAGCTGACCCATAAGTTCCCTGGTTTGTGTCTGGAAAGTTGTAACACTTGCACTGTCACTATACGTTCTTCAATATTTGTTCATCTCACAATCATGTCACTATAAGAAGTTGCGCACACTTCTTTTTAATATTTCTATTGTGATGATGGAGATTGTCAGTCTGGTTGAGGACGCACTGTTAGTTCCTTTGTTAAGGAACTAACAGTAACGCGTAAGACGCTCCTCGTCCCGTGGTTTATAGCAATCTGACCAACGACGCCTCTCGGCGACCTGGCGCGCCCTCGGCGTCTCCCCCGACACAAAAGAAGTGTTGATCCAAGCATGTGTCCCTTCCCTGCCAAACTTCAACAAAAAGTAATGCAGGATGCTGGATTCCTTTTGTCTGGGCATAGAGGATAGTTCATTTTAACATTAAATGGGGGCAGGATTTTCCTTAATTTTCCTGCCGCGATAAGAGAGTAAGTTTCTCTCATTAACCCACACATGTTTGCAACACTTTAAGAAGAAAGTGAGGGTGACTTGGGACACACGCTGGTCATATGCTTCCAATTACAGTGTTTGATGCGGAATCAAGCAGGACGCCATTGCCCATTCTGAGGTCGTCCCTCAGGGCCGAAAGGGGCTGATACCCTCCCTTTTCCTGGAGAAAATTTCTCCACATAATTCTTCTCTTCTAGAAAATTATGAACTCTATTTTTCAGTTTCAAAAATCTACTGAGAACCTGTCCTCTAGAAAGCCAGCGCATCTTTCACCACCGGTAGCATAATATGCTGCAAGTTTATAGTTTTCCCACATAGTGAATCTTGGTGTATAATGTAATGGTATTTTAGTAGAAGATGAGCTAAGAAGATTTCAAGTAAAGTTGCAGTTCCAGCTGCTCAGTGGTATGCAGAGGGGGGGACCCGAAGGGGCGGTGGCCCCGGGCATCCAAATGAGGGGGGCATCTAATTAGAGAGGGGAAATAAGATGGTGAATTTTGAAATTTCAGCGGTGATCAATTAATTTTAGGAGGCTCACTGCACTACAGAGGCAGAGGTGTTCAACAAAAAATTCTTAAAGTTAACCCAAAAGCTGTGTTTGTGAACTGCGAGAACTACAGCCTGAGGTGCAGCCTGTTGCAAGTGAGGTGCAACCTGTTGCAAGTGAGGTGCAGCCTGTTGCGAGTGAGGTGCAGCCTGTTGCAAGTGAGGTGCAGCCTGTAGTTGTTACATTTTTTGGGCATAGACAGTGTGACACAAGATGGAGTTGCCGCCATGATGCTGTGCAAGTAATCCACCAAGAGTGTAACAACATTATAGCGGCTTCAACACCTTCTGGGAGCAGAACTTTCAAAGGAAACCAAATCTGATGCAGGATCACTACTGAACTCTATTCAACAGTTCCCGTTTATAGCTTTATTAAATTTTTGGTACCCAGTTTTATCATCAGTGGAGAAAGTCTCAAAACGTTTGCAGGATCCGAAAATGGGGTTCCATGAAGCTTCTTGTTATCTGAGAGGACTTATTCATATCTTGAATTTGAAAAATTACGAAATTATCCACAATGCAATACATTTGGCTAATGAATATTGTGAAAATTGGGGAATACCAATTGGACGAACAAGGAGAAGAAGAATAATGTGTGGCCAATCAGCAAGAGATAGTGGACTGACGGCACAAGAAGAAATGAATAGAGTAATGGTAGAGATTGTGAACCGATTAAAAACGAAAATTGAAGACCGCGGTGTCCGTCTTCAAGGACTTGGTATCCATCTTCAAGGACTCAGTGTCCATCTTCAAGGACACAGTGTCCATCTTCAAAGACTCAGTGTCCATCTTCAAGGACTCAGCGTTCATCTTCAAGGACTCAGTGTCCTTCTTAAAGGACACAGGGTCCATCTTCAAGGAATCAGTGTTCATCTTCAAGGACACAGTGTCCATCTTCAAGGACGCAGCGTCAGTCTTCAAGGACACAGTGTCCATCTTCAAGGACTCAGTGACCGTCTTCAAGGACTCAGTGACCGTCTTCAAGGACTCAGTGACCGTCTTCAAGGACAGTGACCGTCTTCAAGGACTCAGTGTCCGTCTTCAAGGACTCAGTGTCCGTCTTCAAGGACTCAGTGTCCGTCTTCAAGGACTCAGTGTCCGTCTTCAAGGACTCAGTGTCCGATTTTCATTTCTTGTGAACTTGAATTCAGTAATAAATGAAGATGAACAAGAGAGAAATTAAAAAAGGAATGTTTAGACTTTGCAAATTATTATGAGAATGATGTGGCAGCCATTCAGTTATATGACAAAATTACTGATTTTGTGATGTTACTTCGAGCTGGAGGGAATAGTATTCCCTCTGATGGCAAAGATGTTGTGGTGTTTTTACTGCAGTATGGGAGGGATGTCTCTCCCACGCTGTGTGTTTACTGCAGTATGGGAGGGATGTCTTTCCCACGCTGTGTGTTTACTGCAGTATGGGAGGGATGTCTCTCCCACGCTGTGTGTTTACTGCAGTATGGGAGGGATGTCTTTCCCACGCTGTTTCATACACATTACTGCTTACAATCTAAGTTTTCAGTCGCAAGTTGTGAAAGGTCATTTTCAAAACTGAAATTAATAAAAACATGTCTGAGGTTTTCAGTGTCACATGAGCGACTGAACAACTTGGCTTTAATATGTACTGAAAAATAATTTCTCACAGCTGATGTAAAAAGTGAAGTAGTTCAATTATTTTCTGACAGGAGGAATCATTGGGGAAAAATAACTTAATAAATTTGGTTGATTTATATTTAAATGTTTCATCTGTATTTACATATTCAAAATATCTCCCTTTCTCATAATATTTCTCAGCACTAGGCCTTATACTTGAGTCTTTGGGGCATACAATCAAGGAGTTGGCCCCGGGCATCAGCAGACCTCTGCAGGCATGACTTTACTTTGTCAAATATGTCTAATCCACTTGTTCTTCCATGAAGTGACTCAAGACCGATAAGTTCTTCAAAGGTGTTAAAATTATCATCAACTGGGCAACATCACATCTCAGCAGATTCGTCCAAAGCTAAAGTAAAGGATGTGTAAGTATGGGCAAGGTATTGCAGTTGCTCAGAACTATCATTGAAAAGTTCTCTGATGAGTCTTGCAACTGATTTGTCTAATTTTCTTGCATTTTTTTTTATCACCAAGACATCTTGCAAATATTTGGAAATAAGGCTTAATTTCTTCTCCATCAGAAAAAGGCTTCTGTTTTATAGCCAACGCAAAGGCAATATCGTACGACGCTTTCATCTTATAGCCAACGCAAAGGCAATATCGTACGACGCTTCCGTCTTCACAACTTTTAACAAATCTTCTTTTAATAAATATATTTTTTCTTCTTTTCATTTCAACTTTTTTCTTAACCATATACTCATTCCGTAACTCAGACCCAAGCACTAACTTTAGTCTTTCTTCTATTTCAACTTGATGTTTTTTTATAGTGTCTATTAAGAGTTTTCACAAACAATGCACAATGCTTTTCCTGATGGACCCGCAATAAATAAGATCTCATTTTCCAACTGTTCATTAAAACCGACGCTTACTGTCACATTCTGTTTTTCTTGTGCTCATTGTCTTTTGCACTGTGTTGGGCAGCTGACTGTAAAAACAATGTTCAAGTTTCGAAAAGTACAAAACTTCAATTGTTCACAAACTTCAATTGTTCACAAAGAGTGAAGCACAACTCTACTGCACGAGTGTCAGTTGTAAACTGCCTGGTAACAACGTGTGTTGCACTGCTGGTGTCTGGCGCCTGATAAGGGCAGAGTGAATATATAGTGTAGTGAATATACAGAAACTCATAAACGCAGTGTGGGTGTTCACTGCAATTTGTTCCTAGTCTAACTCGCTGAATATTTTATAACTGAAAACAGAATAATGTGAAAGATGATATTCGCTAAAAGATATGCACGAAATAATAAAATCACTAAAAATGATTGCTAAGTTTTAGATTTATTCTCAGTAAGATTCATTTCTAGCTATAAATCACTTGAATTTTTGTTAAAAAAAAATCTACAAAATCGGTTATTGGTTAATAATTTTTTGTATGAGTAGGCCTACCTTTTGTATGAATAGGCTTCCTTTTTTATCAGTGGCGCATGCACGATAGGTTGCCATCACTAATCTAGGGCAATCGTTGCAAACATTTTGACTTTTCTAAATGTACAGGCTGGAAGGTAGGGAGGCTGAATATTCAGGACGCACTCGGTCATTCACGTACACAAACACTGGAAAATGCGTGTATGTGAACACGTACAAACATAAAAGTAAAAGGGGAAAAAGATGGAAAATTACCTGAGATAGATGCAACAGGAAAGTGACAGGGTGAGACGGGAGAAAGGGAGAACTGGCATAGAAACAAGAAACAAATAGAAACGAATGGGAGTAGGAAACAGAATTCTGGTTTTTGCTCAGTAAGTAAAAAGAGGAGAAGACAGAAAGGAATATGTGGGAATAGGGACTAGGAGACATTGCGGCCCTCAAAATATATGAGAAATTTCCAGCATAGCTTTCTGGAGTTACTCTGGTTTATTAATCTGGGGTTAAATATTCGAAGTGCCTTCTTCAACTCATGGTTGAAAACAGTCGGATTTGATCATCGGGCGAAATGAGACGTATGAATAAATCTCTTTATATCTGCTTTCCAGATGACGTGATGTAGCATTTGTTTCAGTAGTTTGAAAAGTAGTAAAAACTAGAAGTCTTCCAGGGAAAGAAATATTATGATTTTTAGTTTTGTGGGAATTTTAGAATTAAATTGGACAAAATGCAAAAAGAACAGGGATGTGAGAGGATATACTGCAAGAGATGGGAGCACAAATTACCGTGGAACAAATTAGGGGATTCTTAAAAGCAGGAGATAAATTTGCAACTAATTTAAAATACAAAATAATATAACTCTTTTGAAATATTTAACACGACTGCTAACAAACCAGGGTACGGGTGGGGTTAGAACCCATGGGAAGTGAGTGGTAACACTCCAGGTGGGTGTGTAAGCCACTGGACCAGCTGGGCCATCAACCCCAGTTCTCTCTTCCGTGTTCCCCAACCGCACTGCCTAACCATATTTAACATTCACTCCAGCGTAGAACAAAAAAAACTACTTTTTCCTGTTACACTTCCTCCCGGCGCAGAATTGCAAAGCCATTCACCCTAAGCAACAACATTTTATTTTTCTCTCACATCGAACTAATATTATGACTGCTCTACTCTTATCATTTACTTTCTCAAACTAAGCTTTAATAGCCATACCAAATTACCACAAAGTCTCCCTCCCCCCTCCCCCACATTCTCTTTTCTTTCCCTGTATATAATATTCATTGCCTCTATTCAGTGATGATAAAGATATCTTCAATAAAAATACATTTCTACAGTGTATGGGATAGGCCATCCTCACAGATTATAATTCTCAAGTAATAGCAACTCCAGTTCCGCTGGAAAGAAACATTTGAAACTCCCGTAGTTACTAAGCCTCGCCCTGCGTCTGCCACCTCAGAGATATCTGAAACTCCTCCTGAGGGGTGACACATGAGAGGGAAACACAGCATGCCTTTATTCCCGCTGTATGGTCTGATATATAGGCACTACACTGCTCATAATATCCAATTTTGTTAAATAAAACACTGTTCCTCCAACACAACCATTAACTAAGAGGGATAAAGTATACCTTGTAAAAATTTCCCAGAGTACCTACCACATATAGGCAAAGTTGACACACTGATATCTACCTACCTAGATATACAGCATTTAAAAAACAAGACTATAATAATCATTTGGTAATTGTTCCATAAAGTCATCGTCAGTGCTAAAAAAGAATCATAATAAAATAATTAAACCTGTTCATAGAATGGGCTTCGAAGGACGGGAGCTGACCCCTATCACATGGACAGTTGCTGGTGAGGATTTAAATATAAAACAGTGTAATTGCCTTACCAGTTAGGGAAGACTGTAGACATCACCGGGATTAAGATTGTCAGAGCTTGAGTAAAAATCACAGTATATTAGTAAAATTATGGACTCACGCACTCTCTCTCTCACACACACACGCGCGCGCGCGCGATTCTGTCTGGATATTATATCCTGTGGAAAGACAGGGAACAGAGGGGGAGGAGGAGTTGCACTGCTGCTCATCAAAAACCAATACGATGAGAGCAGCAGAGCAATGGTGGACACACTAGCCGAGGTGGCCAAAAGCTCCCACATGAGCAGGGCAAAGTTACGCATCATGGGGGGATATCCACGAGAAGACTGACTGGGAAAATCTGGATCCACATGAGGGACCAGAGACGTGGAGGGACAAGATGCTGGAGGCTGTGCTGGAAAGCTTCATGTACCAACATGTTAGGGACACAACCAGAGAGAGGAGATGGTTCGAGACGATGAACCAGCTAGGCTGATCCTCGTATACACCTTGAACAGTTCTGACATAGAGGATATCACACACTAAAAGCGCTTCGGAGCTAGCCATCACGTGATCCTGAGTTTCGAATACATAGTAGAGTTAACAATGAAGAGTGAAGCAGTACGAGAAAGACGGGAGAAGCCTCACTTCAATAGGGACACTACACAGTTATGAGACAATTCCTGGATGAGGTGCAGTGGATAAGCGAGCTAGAGGGAAAGACGGTAAACGAAATGATTGAACACATGACCAGGGAGGCAGAGTGAGCCCATGGTTTACCCAAAGATGTGGTGAGGCCAAAGCCAAGTGTGTGCGAAAATGTGGAAATGTGGTTGGCAAAGGATTCAGGAAAACGGAGTTGAACCGAAGAGCCAGAAGTGAATATGCATGGATAAGGTAAGAGGCCCAGCGTCAGTACGAGAGTGACACAGCCAAATCTGACCCAAAGTTGTTATACAGCCGCATCAGGAGGAAAACAACAGTCAATGACCAGGTAATCAGACTGAAGAAGGAAAGAGGTGAGCTCACAGGGAGCGACCAGGAAGTACGTGAAGAGCTGAGCTCACGATTCAGGGAGATATTCACAGTGGAGACAGAAAGGCTTCCAGCACACCAAGGTTGCAGGGAAAACTAGCAAGTGCTGGACAAACTGCACGCAACCCAGAAGATGAGAAACTCATAGGTGAACTAAATACCTCGAAGGCACTGGACCCAGATAACATCTCTCATTGGGTCCTGAGAGAGGTAGCAGATGCAATCTTCAGTAAATCTATGGAAACAGGTCGATTGCCTGAGGTGTGGAAGACAGCAAATGTAGTCCCGATTTTTAAGATTTCATCATTTTAATGTTTCACCTCACGTCTCATAGAACCATGTGCCGACAAGTCAACTCCCAAATATCTTAACACATTTACTTCCTTTGTACTCCCTCCTTCCAATCTAATATCCAATCTCTATTCTCTAAATTTTTGTTATTCTCATCTCATTGCTCTTTCCTATGTTTACTTTTAATTTACTTCTTTTAAATACTCTTTATAGTTCGTTTACCAACCTCTGTAATCTCTCTTCCGAATCTCCCAACAGAATCGTATTATTGGCAAAAAGCATCTGCGACAACCTCCTAATCTGTATCAGATTCACTGTCTTCCACCCCACCACATTTACCCAATACTCTAGGGTTTACTTCTGTCATGGGCCGCCCTTGATACCTTCCGCTTTGCCTCAGAATTTCCACTCCTATCTGTTACTGTCTTGCAACGTTGCATAGCTCCTGACGACGCACGAGAGTGCGAAAGATCTAGTGCTAAAGATTTCCATCTCCGTGCAACTTGTACAGCCTAATATATAAGTATCATAAACAGCATATTTTAACTGGATAATAATTTTTCCTACATACCCGAACTTGACAGCTCTGTGTAACGTACCACCCCATCAATATATTAGTGATATCTGCATATTATTACCTTATCCACCCTATCATTTGCCTTTTCTAAATCCATAAATGTTATGAATAGTTTTTTACCTTATTTAAGTACAGTTCATTTATGTGTAGCAATGTCCCACCTGATCTACCCATCTCCTACCCTTCTAAAATCTCCTGTTCCTATTTTCTTCTATTCTCTGTCTTATCCATATTTTTTTTAAATAACTATACCGTACAATTTACCTGGTATCAACAGGCATATTTCCCTATAATCCTAGCACCACATCCATTATACAAAGGAACTATGCAGTCTCTGCCAATCCCTTGATATCTTACCTTTTTTTATACATTAAACAAATGCTACACCACTCCATCACCACCAGCTTTTAACCTTTCTCTCTTAATCCTATCCATCTCATCTGCTTTACCCCATTACGTTCTACCCACTGCCTCGCGAATATCCGCCTCACTCACATCTGGTTCTTTCTCTTAAAAGATGTCAAACTTTCCTGCTCAATGCAAGAAATTTTTCCCTCCCTCTCTGGATCAAGATTCAATAATGCCTCGGAATATTTCCTCCAACTTCATCTTCTAAACCAACTAAAGGCTCCTCTCTATTATTTTTATCTGTTAAATCAATTTGCTCCTTTAGTTTTCTCAACTTACTGATATCATTCCATTTTTTTTTCTAATCCTCAGCAAAATTAGTTGATTAAACTCCTCCCATTCTTTCATTACCATTTCGTTGGCAGTCTTATACTACCTCCTTACATCACTTGTACATCGTAAAACCTTCGTATGACAACTTCTACCCCATTCCTCCTCCTTATTACCTCACATTTAATTATATATAATATATATATATATATATATATATATATATATATATATATATATATATATATATATATATATATATATATATATATATATATATATATATATATATATATATATATATATAAGCAAGACAACCACTATGAAAAATAGAAGAATTCCAAGCGCTTTCGTGACTACTCACATTATCAAGGAACTATCTAAACACTAACACATAAACTAAGACAATTGATACAAAGTCAGTGGTTAATCAACGATTTAATGCATGAACAACATGTCAACATAAACAGTGACATGATCAACGCTGGTGTTATTTTTATGTTAATGTAAACATAAACAATAACAGCCAAGACGGACGGACGGACGGTGTGTGTGTGTGTACTCACCTAGTTATGGTTGCAGGTGTTGAATCACAGCTCCTGGCCCCACCTCTTCACTGGTCGCTACTAGGTCACTCTTCTCCATGAGCTTTATCATACCTTTTCTTAAAGATAGGTATGGATCCTGCCTCCACTATATTACTTCCCAGACTATTGCACTTCCTGACAACTCTGTGACTGAAGAAATACTTCCTAACATCCCTGTGATTCATCTGAGTCTTCAACTTCCAACTGTGACCCCTTGTTGCTGTGTCCCATCTCTGGAACATCCTGTCTCTGTCCACCTTGTCGATTCGTCTCAGTATTTTATGACGTTATCATATCCCCCTTATCTTTCCTGTCCTCCAGTGTCCTCAGGTTGATTTCCCTTAACCTCTCCTCGTAGGACATGTCCCTTAGCTCCGGGAATAGTCTTGTTGCAAGCCTTTACACTTTCTCTAGTTTCCTTACGTGCTTGGCTAGGTGTGGGTTCCAAACTGGTGCTGCATACTCCAATATAGGCGTAACGTACACGGTGTACAAGGTCCTGAACGATTCCTTATTAAGTTGTGGGAATTCTGTTCTTAGGTTTGCTAGGCGCCTGTATGCTGCGGCAGTTATTTGGTTGATGTGCGCCTCAGGAGATTGGCCCAGTGTTATACTCACCCCAAGATCCTTTTCCCTGAGTGAGGTTTGTAGTCTCTGGCCCTCTAGACTGTACTCCATCTGCGGTCTTTTCCTTTCTCAAATCTTCATGACTTTGCACTTGGTGGGGTTGAACTCCAGGAGCCAGTTTCTGGAACAGGCGTGCAGCCTGTCCAGATCCATTGTAGTTATGCCTGGCCCTCGTCTGATTGAATTCTTCTCATCAGCTTCACATCATCTGCAAACAGGGACACTTCGGAGTCTATTCCTTCCGTCATTCCGTTCACAAATTCCAGAAACAGCATTGGCCCTAGGACTGACCCCTCGGGAACCCCGCTCGTCACAGGTGTGTGTGTGTGTGTCTCCTTTGTTGATTCTAAGCTCTTTAGCTCTTGGCTCCACCTCTTACCGGTTATTCTGATTATGGGTCTGGAGGACATGATCATATCTATCTAGAAATTACGTATAGTGCTTGCCCCCACCACCACGTGATCTATTGAAGTCACCTCACGCAAATAATGGTTTAACTTTACACATTAAAAATCTCATTTTTACCATATTCACATCTTCACTTTCTCTATATCGACAAAGAAAACATTAAAAAAAATAAGCGCAGAGCATAAGCCCTCAGAAGCAAAGAACAACTGCCACCTCAGGTGACCGGTCTCCTGAGGTGGCAGTCTAATTAATGTTTCACTATCTTATTCTACATAACTTCTCTTCTGTTGTTCTTACCGTTCTTCTGTTGTTCACTTTGCCTTTCATCTGTTGTGCACTTGACACTTGACACTTGCACCACCATCATGATGAGCACTTAACACCACTTGTAGTGTACTTTACATTTGAAGTGCACGTTAATTAAACCTTCACCTGAGTTACAACTTGCCTTATTACCTGTTCTGTGAAATAGTAAATGGAAACGTAGCAATGATGGATGAGATTAAGAGTCACATATGAAAATAGGTGAAAATATAGAACTCTTAATTTTTTGTGCTTTCTGTAGCTAAGAATTGTCAGAGAGCATGTGTGTTTCCTGTGTTTAAGACAACTAGGGCACAAAAGTGCGTAGGAATTACTAGAAGATACATCTGGTATACAAGGCTAAGTTTAGAGGAAAATTGTGCCTAACAGAGTGAAGTGAAATACAAGGTACCATTTACTGACAATAAATTTAATTTAGAGTTGATTTTTAGTGTATGAAGTGTTGGCAGTGAAACCCTAAACTGATTAATACTTACATGAATAAGAATGTCATAATACTGCATCTAGAATAACTTACAACTAACCTATAAATTAAAGAGAAAACGGTTGAATAATTTTTTGCCTCTTGTTGACGACGAGAAAAGTTACAGCTTCAAAATGTAAGATATTTGTGAAATGGGATACTTTGTTGGATATATAGATACAGTAAAGTTATATGACAGGGACGATGTTACAGTCCCTTGGCTCATGAGTAAATTGTACTGGGATAGACGTTGAACTTTCGACTGAGACTCTGAAATGATGTTTGAAAATATGGTTAGTATTTGTCAGTAAAAGTTATTTTTAATGCATAATCTCACTAGTTTCATTACCATATTTCATTACCACATTTCTTAATCCATTATTTTCCCTCCCCACTTATAGTGATTTACCCTATAATTTAAATACGTTAGTATGGTACAAATGACCACCTATAACACAGGTCAACAACCAAAATGCTTCCGAGACCAGGGTAGCAATTTCCAACTAATTTTAGGTCAGTGATAATAAATATTATGGTTAAAATTGTTTGTTAGCTCTACTTTTCAATATAGACCTACGTGTCACAACAGGTTGCAACAGGCTTGTGGCAGTGTGTTTCTTACCAACACTCACAGTCTCACTGACCTTCATTATTGTTCCAGCAGTCATACAAGGTGGTTGTGCTCTCCAAGTTTATATTTTGAGGTGAAAGGTTGATGATTTTCTTAGCCAAACACTTTTTCAATTTATAATAAATATTCACTGAACTAGCTATTGATATGCATGTGAGACATATTATATTAATTTTATTTTCCTACTGAATGACATAAATACTTCTACTTAGCTGTCATGCTCTGTATTATAATAATAAATTAATGAATAAATTTTCTGTTTATCTTCTAATTGTTTGTTGTTTTCTTCTTTCAGATGTCTCGTACTTGTGTGAATAGTGCAGACAACTTCTACATTGTGGCTAGAAAGGCATATCACCTATATTTTGGATGCAAGATTGGTGAATCAGACCTTCATGGGGAGGAGAAAGCTGCTTGGGAAGCATTCAAGTTAGTGGCGAAGGGATTTCTCGGAAACAGAAGAGAAAGTAACTATGAAGAATTGGTGGACAACCTCATCAAGGCTTACAAGAACATGTGATGTATCATGTCTCTTGGACTCACATTTAGACTTTTTTCCAGCGGACTGTGGGCAGTGAGTGACGAACATAGTGAAAGGTTTCACAAAGATATTTCAACCATGGAAAAATGGTACCAGAACAAATGGGGCACAAGAATGCTTGGAGACTATTTCTGGACATTGGCAAGATATGATTCTTCAGCCCACTATAAGCGTGAAGCAAAAAGGCAGAGAGTTGGTACGGATTAGAGTTTAAAACATACTGACACGTATTGTACGTTATTATAAAATAATCAAATATTACACGTCTGGTATCATTATACCTATAGCCAATAAGCATTTTTCAAGGTGATATTTGGATTCAGGACATGAAAATACATAAGAATTAACTAATCTCATTTAAGAAGCATACAACTTTTCAAAAATTTTGGACATGTGTTATACACAGTAACACAAAAAAAACCAATGAACATACATATATAAATAACAAAAAGACACAATACCGTGACTGGAACAATACACACACAACCCGCACATATAAAAGAGAGGAGCTTACGACGACGTTTCGGCCCGACTTGGACCATTTACAAAGTCACACTAACACACAAAGACGGGGGAAGTGGTATTTATAGGCAGGCAGACAGGGGAGGGTACCAGAGAGTGGGGTAATAATGGAGAAAGTAGTGGAAGTGGTAGTAGTAGTAATAGTAGTAGTTGAGACAGTCATATTCTAGAGGAGCACTGCAATGAGGCTAGCGGCCCACAAGGGTGGGAAGAGAACACAGAGGGGGGAAAGGCGAATAAAATAAAGGACAAATACAAGGCAAAAGAAAAGAAAGAAAGGAAAACCCATAGGAGAAAAAAGGAGAAGAGGCGACTATGAAAGTTAGACGTCTTTGTGTGTTAGTGTGACTTTGTAAATGGTCCAAGTCGGGCCGATACGTCGTCGTAAGCTCCTCTCTTTTATATGTGCGGGTTGTGTGTGTAACATACATATATATATATAGTAGCACCAAACTTATGAGAAACGCTCTCTTAAACATAATAATACCAGATGCATAAATAACTTGTATATAGAAACAACAGACACACAAAGATCGTGTAAAACACTGAATCACCAGAGATACAAATGACCAGATGTTCCACTCAGACATAAGACTAACACAGATTGTGCTGGTATACATAGTAACTCTAGCAACTCAAAAAATACAAAGATCACTCTGTAGTGTGTGTAAAACATGAAAGAACCTGAACTAAGATATTTAAAAAATTGTGAAACCATGAGCGGCCTCTCCCTAGTAGTCTGGCTGGATAGGAACATTTTGTCTTCTGGCTGGACGATATTTCGAGTCTTATTGAGCGGGAGGACAAACAACGTGTCCTCTACGAGGAAATGTTGTGTTAGGAGTTCACTGCTCTCAGTGTTCCACTCATATGTAAGAGTTTAGTTTTATATTTTTTTGTATGACAATTAAGCCATGTGTATATGAGAAACTAATTCACATTGTAACATACTGTAAGAGTACTAAGAGAGAGAGAGAGAGTGTGTGTGTGTGTGTGTGTACTCACCTATTGGTGGATGTAGGGGTCGAGTCATAGCTCCTGGCCCCGCCTCTTCACTGATTGCTACTAGGTCCTCTCTCTCCCTGCTCCATGAGCTTTATCAAATCTCGTCTTAAAACTGTATGGTTCCTGCCTCCACTAAGTCACTTTCTAGGCTATTCCACTTCCTGACAACTCTATGACTGAAGAAATACTTCCTAACATCCCTTTGACTCATAGGAGTCTTCAACTTCCAATTGTAACCCCTTGTTTCTGTGTCCCCTCTCTGGAACATCTTGTCTCTGTCCACCTTATCTATTCCTCGCAGTATTTTATATGTCGTTATCATGTCTCCACTAACCCTCCTGTCCTCTAGTGTCGTCAGGCCGATTTCCCTTAACCTTTCTTCGTAGGACAATCCCCTTAGCTCTGGGACTAGTCTTGTTGCAAACCTTTGCACTTTCCCTAATTTCTTGACGTGCTTGACCAGATGTGGGTTCCAAACTGGTGCTGCATACTCCAGTATGGGCCTGACGTATATGGTGTACAGAGTCTTGAATGATTCCTTAGTGAGGTATTGGAACGCTATTCTTAGGTTTGCCAGCCGCCCGTATGCTGCAGCAGTTATCTGATTGATGTGTGCCTCAGGAGATGTGCTCGGTATTATACTCACCCCAAGATCTTTTTCCTGCGGTCTTCTTTGCCCTTCACCGATCTTCATGACTTTACATTTAGCAGGGTTAAATTCAAGGAGCCAGTTACTGGACCAGGCTTGTAGCCTGTCCAGGTCTCTTTGTAGTCCTGCCTGATACTCGACTGATTTAATTCTTCTCATTAACTTCACATCATCTGCAAACAGGGACACTTCTGAGTCTATCCCTTCCGTTATGTCATTCACATATACCAAAAACAGTACAGGTCCTAGGACTGACCCTTGTGGAACCCCACTCGTCACAGGTGCCCACTCTGACACCTCGTCACGTACCATGACTCGTTGTTGCCTCCCTGTCCGATATTCTCTGATCCATTGCAGTGCCTTTCCTCTTACGTGTGCCTGATCCTCTAGCTTTTGCATTAACCTCTTGTGAGGAACTGTGTCGAACGCCTTCTTGCATTCCAAGAAAATGCAGTCTATCCACCCCTCTCTCTCGTGTCTTACTTCTGTTACCTTGTCATAAAACTCCAGTAGGTTTGTGACAGGATTTTTCTTCCCTGAAACCGTGCTGGTTGTCGTTTATAAGCTTGTGTCTTTCTAGGTGCTCCACCACTCTCCTCCTGATGATCTTCTCCATGACTTTGCATACTATACACGTCAGTGACACAGGTCTGTAGTTTAATGCCTCGTGTCTGTTTCCTTTCTTAAAAATTGGGACTACATTTGCCATCTTCCACGCCTCAGGTAGTTGCCCAGTTTCAATGGATGTGTTGAAGTTTTTTGTTATTGGCACACACAACATCTCTGCTCCCTCTCTAAGGACCCACGGAGAAATGTTGTCCGGTCCCACCGCTTTTGAGGTATCGAGTTCACATAGCAGCGTCTTCACCTTCTCCTCGGTTGTGTGTATTTCATCCAGCACTTGTTGGTATACCTCCCTATTCTGAATTCCTGGTGTCCTTCCTGTCTCCTCTGTAAATACTTCTTTAAATCTCATGTTGAGCTCCTCACATACCTCTTGGTCGTTTCTTGTGAACTCCCCACCTTCCTTCCTCAGCCTGATTACCTGGTCCTTGACTGTTGTTTTCCTCCTGATGTGGCTATACAACAGCTTCAGGTCAGACTTGACTTTTGATGCTATATCATTTTCATATTGTCGCTGAGCCTCCCTTCTTACCTGTGCATATTCGTTTCTGGCTCTTCGGCCAATCTCTTTATTTTCCTGTGTCCTTTGTCTTCTGTACTTTTTCCATTCTCTATTACACTTAGTTTTCGCCTCCCTACACCTCTGGGTGAACCAAGGACTCGTTCTGGTCTTCCCATTACTTCTGTTTCCCTTGTGTGTACTCACCTAATTCACCTAATTGTGGTTGCAGGGGTCGAGACTCAGCTCCTGGCCCCGCCTCTTCGCTGTCCGCTACTGGGTCTCTGCTCTCCCTGCTCCATGAGCTTTATCATACCTCGTCTTAAAACTATGTATGGTTCCTGCCTCCACTATATCTTTCTCTAGACTATTCCACTTCCTGACTACTCTGTGGCTGAAGAAATGCTTCCTGACATCCCTTTGATTCATCTGAGTCTTCAGCTTCCAGTTGTGTCCCCTTGTTTCTGTGTTCCCTCTCTGGAACATCCTGTCCCTGTCTACATTGTCGATTCCCCGCAGTATTTTGTATGTCGTTATCATGTCTCCTCTGACCCTTCTTTCCTCCAGTGTTGTTAGTCCTATTTCCCTCAACCTTTCTTCATAGGACAGACCCCTGAGTTGTGGAACTAACCTTGTCGCAAACCTTTGCACTTTCTCTAGTTTCTTTACGTGCTTGACCAGGTGTGGGTTCCAGACTGGTGCTGCATATTCTAGTATGGGCCTGACGTACACGGTGTACAGTGTCTTGAACGATTCCTTGTTAAGGTAACGGAACGCTAATCTTAGGTTTGCCAGTCGCCCATATGCTGCCGCAGTTATCTGGTTGATGTGTGCCTCCGGAGACGTGCTTGGCGTTATACTCACCCCAAGGTCTTTCTCCTTTGCCGAGGTTTGTAGCCTTTGTCCGCCTAGCCTGTACTCTGTCAGCGGTCTTCTTTGCCCTTCTAAGATCTTCATGACTTTGCATTTGGTGGGTTTGAATTCGAGAAGCCAGTTGCTAGACCAGATGTCAAGCTTGTCCAGTTCTCTTTGAAGTCCTGCTTAGTCCTCTTCCGATGTGATTCTCCTCATTAATTTCACATCATCTGCGAACAGAGACACTTCTGAGTCTATCCCATCCGTCATGTCATTTACATATACCAAGAATAACACTGACCCCTGCGGTACACCGCTCGTCACAGGCGCCCACTGTAATACCTCATCACGCACCATGACCCGTTTTTGCCTCCCTGTGAGGTATTCCCTGAAACATTCCAGTGCCCTTCCTGTTATACATGCTTGTTCTTCCAACTTCTTTACTAATCTCATGTGAGGAACTGTGTCGAAGGCCTTCCTGCAGTCCAGGAAAATGCAATCAACCCACCCTTCTCTCTCTTGCCTTACCTCTGTTACTTTATCATAGAACTCTAGGAGTTGTGTGTCTGTGTGTGTGTCTGTGTGTGTCTGTGTGTGTCTGTGTGTGTGTCTGTCTGTCTGTACTCACCTATCTGTACTCACCTATTTGTGGTTGCAGGGATCGAGACATAGCTCCTGGCCCCGCCTCTTCACTGATCGTTACTAGGTCCTCTCTTTCACTGCTCCATGAGCTTTATCATACCTCTTCTTAAAACTATATATGGTTCCTGCCTCCACTACATCACTTGTCAGACTGTTCCACTTCCTGACAACTCTATGACTAAAGAAATACTTCCGAACATCTATTTGACTCATCTGAGTCTTCAACTCAAAATTATGACCCCTTGTTTCTGTGTCCTATCTCTAGAACATCCTGTCTGTCCACCTTGTCAATTAATCGCAGTATTTTATATGTCGTTATCATGTCTCCCCTAACCCTCCTGTCCTACAGTGTCGTCTGACCAATTTCCCTTAATCTTTCTTTGTAGGACATTTCCCTTAGCTCTGGAACAAGCCTTGTTAAAAACCATTGCACTTTATCTAATTTCCTGACTTGCTTCACCAGTTGTGGGTTCCAAACTGGTGCTGCATACTCCAGTATGAGCCTGACGTACATGGTATACAAACTCTTAAACGATTCCTTACTGAGGTATCGGAACTATTCTCAGGTTTGCCAGGCGCCCATTTGCTGCAGCAGTAATCTGGTTGACGTGCGCTTCAGGAGATGTGCTCGGTATTATACTCACCCCAAGACCTTTTTCCTTGAGTGAGGTTTACAGTCTTTTGCCACCTAGCCTATACTCTGTCTGCGGTCTTCTCTGCCCTTCCCTGAACTTCATTACTTTGCATTTCGGGGGATTAAATTTGAGGAGCCAGCTGCTGGGGTCTCTTTGTAGTCCTGCCTGATCTTCATCTGATTTAATTCTCCTCATTAACTTCACATTATCTACGAACAGGGACACTTCTGAGTCTATCCCTTCCATCATGTCATTTACATATACCAAAAATAGCGCTGGTCATAGGACTGACCACTGTAGAACCCGCTCTTCACAGTCGCCCACTGTGATACCTCATCCTGTACCATGACTCGTTGTTGCCGTCCTGTCAGGTATTCTCTGGTATATTGCAGTGCCCTTCCTGCTATCCGTGCCTGATCCTCTAGCTTTTTCCCTCTTTTGTGAGGAACAGTTCGAAGGCCTTCTTGCAGTAAAAGAAAATGCAGTCTACCCCTACCTCTCTCTCTCGTGTCTTACTTCCGTTACCTTGTCATAAAACTCCAGTAGGTTTGTGACCCAGGATTTGCCTTCCATGAATCCGTGCTGGTTGTCGTTTATAAGCTTGTTCCGTTCTAGGTGCTCCACCAATCTCCTCCTGATAATCTTCTCCATGACTTTGCATACTATTAACGTCAATGACACTGGTCTATAGTTTAGTGCCTCGTTTCTGTCTCCTTTCTTAAAAATGGGAACTACATCTGCCATCTTCCATACCTCAGGTAGTTGCCCAGTTCCAATGGATGTGTTGAAAATTATGGTTAGTGGCACACACAGCGTCTCTGCTCCCTCTCTAAGGTCCCACGGAGAGATGCCCAGTCCCACCGCCTTTGAAGTATCAAGGTCACTTAGCAGCTTCATCACCTCCTCCTCTTTTGTGTGTATTTCATCCAGCACTTGTTGGTATATCCCTTGTTAGTGTCCCCCTCTATTCTGTGTTTCCAGAGTCCTTTCTGTCTCCACTGTAAATATTTCCTTGAATCTCATGTTGAGCTCCTCTCATACTCCTTGGTCATTTCTTGTGAGCTCCCCACCTTCTTTCCTCAGCCTGATTACCTGGTCCTTGACTGTTGTCTTCCTCCTGATGTAGCTATACAACAGCTTCGGGTAAGACTTGACTTTCGATGCTATGTTGTTTTCGTACTGTCGCTGGGCCTCCCTCCTTATTTGTGCATACTCGTTTCTGGCTCTTCGACTAATCTCTTTAATTTCCTTGGTCCTTTGTCTTCTGTACTTTTACCATTCTCTAGTGCACTTAGTTTTTGCCTCCCATTATTTCTGTTGTCATTGGGAACAAATCTTTCCTCTGCTTCCTTGCATTTTGTTGTTACATAGTTCATCATTTCGTTTCCTGACTTTCCTACCAATTCTCTTTCCCACTGAACCTCCTGTAGGAAGCTCCCCATACCTGTGTAGTCCCCCCTTTTATAGTTTGGCTTTTCCCATCTTACTCCTGTTACCCTTTCCACTTGTAACTATAGTATGTATTCTAAGCTCAGAACCACGTGATCACTAGCTTCAAGTGGCCTTTCATATGTGATGTCCTCGATGTCCTAGCTACTCAGGGTGAACACGTGGTCCAGTCGTGCTGGTTCATCCTCCCCTCTCTATCTCGTAGTGTCCCTAACATGTTGATGCATGAGGTTTTCTAGTACCACATCCATCATCTTGGCTCTCCATGTTTCGGGACCCCCATGTGGCTCCAGGTTTTCCCAATCAGTCTCCTTGTGGTCGAAATCGCTCATAACTAGTAACTTGGCTCTACCCGTGTGAGCTCTTCTGGCCACCTCAGCTAGTGTGTCCACCATTGCTCTGTTGCTCTCTTCATATTCTTCTCTTGGCCTCCTGGTGGGTTATACATCACTGTAATGACTACCTTATGTCCCCCAGACTGAATTGTACCTACTATGTAATCCCTTTCGCCAATTTCGTGTGTGTGTGTGCGTCTGTGTTCGTGTGTACACGCTCAAAAGTTTGACACAGTAAATCTTATTAATGTTTGCTATGTGAATCTAGAAACATCACACACTGACTGAAACATATTGTCAAACTCAGCAGTTATTTCAATCATATACTGTTTTATAAAACAGTCTAGAGTAAGACAGTAGTGTGACTAAGTTATCAATACAGCTTAAGGCATCATGTTTGGCTTCAAGGCGAAGCTTTGGTTGAGATTTAAGAAGTAGTTTGGGAGGAAATGGAGGGATGGTAGTTTGGAATGGGGTAATATTCCATGGAGCGGAGAAGTGCCTCTGATGTCAAGTAGTGTGACTCCCGGTACTGTCTTGAAGGCTTTCAAAATTACCAAGGCGATCTACATAGTCCATCCTGCAAGAGTGTGTTTTAGTGTTCAGGAATTTAGTATGTTTGTTACAGTTTGGTGGCCCGGTGGTCTGGTGGCTAGAGCTCTCGCTTCACACACGGAGGGCCCGGGTTCGATTCCCGGCGGGTAGAAACATTTCGAAGTGTTTCCTTACACCTGTTGTCATGTTCACCTAGCAGCAAATAGGTACCTGGGTTGTTAGTCGACTGGTGTGGGTCGCATCCTGGGGGACAAGATTAAGGACCCCAATGGAAATAAGACAGACAGTCCTCGATGACGCACTGACTTTCTTGGGTTATCCTGGGTGGCTAACCTTCCGGGGTTAAAAATCCGAAGAAATCTTATCTTATCTTTATAACTGTTTTAATATCAGAAAAAGAATATAATGGAAGAGCAATAATAATCTGAAAATGGTGTCCCTGTATCTCGTAAGCTGACCTTCCTCTACTTCAATGATCTGAAAAAAAAATATCAATTTATCTCCGAAGTTCAGTCTTCTCAACTTCAATGATCCGAAAGACGACTTGGTAGTAGTTCTAGTATTAGCGGAAAAGCTTTCGAAGACTGTCAGCCTCAGAGGTATCTCTAAGTTACCATAACCTTCCACGTGGAGGCCAGTGGTTCGTCTTTAAGGTCCACCCACCCTCCGACTGTTTTTTTTTATGCTTTTTCCAGGTTCATGAGACCAGGAGTCCATCTGTGTCCCCTCAGATATTCTCCAATCCCCTGTTTCCTAATTACAGCCCCAACAAACAGTATCCAACAATCTCTCAGTAATCTTAACTCTTGCATCTAGCCTAAGGCCTTTCCCAGGTTCATGTGTCCAGGAATCCATCTGTGGGCCCCCGGATGTCTCTCCTTTACCACAGGGTCGCTCGAAAAAGAAAAAAACTTTCATCATCATTCACTCCATCACTGTCTTGCCAGAGGCGCCCTTACACAACAGGTATAAAACAGAGTGCAGGCACTGTACTTCCAATCTCCAGGAATCAAGTCCGGCCTGCCGGTTTCCCTGAATCCTTTCATAAATGTTACCTTGCTTACACTCCAACAGCACGTCAAGTCCTAAAAACCATTTGTCTCCATTCGCTCCTATCTAACACGCTCACGCATGCTTGCTGGAAGTCCAAGTTCCTCACACACAAAAACCTCCTTTACCCCCTCCCTCCAACCTTTTCTAGGCCGACCCCTACTCTGACTCCCTTCCACTACAGATTTATACACTCTCGAAGTCATTCTATTTTGTTCCATTCTCTCTACATGTCAGAACCACCTCAACAACCCCTCTTCAGCTTTCTGGATAATAGTTTTGGTAATCCCGCACTTATTCCTAATTTCCTATGAATTCTCTGCAATATATTCACACCACACATTGCCCTCAGACATGACGTCTCCACTGCCTCCAGCCTTCTCCTTGTTGCAACATTCACCACCCATTTTTCACACCCATACAAGAGTGTTGGTATAACTATACTCTCATACATTCCCCTCTTTGCTTCCATGGACAAAGTTCTTTATTTCCTCAGACTTCTAAGTGCACCACTCACCTTTTTCCCCCTCATCAAATCGATGATTCACCTCATCCTTCATAGACCCATCTGCTGACACATCCACTCCTAAATATCTGAATACATTCACCTCCTCCATACTCTCTCCCTTTAATCTGATATCCAATTTTCGTCACCTAATTTTTTTCTTATCCTCATCACCATACTCTTTCCTATTTTCAATTTTAATCTTCTTTTATGTACCCTACCAAACTCATCCACCAACCTCTGCAACTTCTCTTCAGAATATTCCAAAAGCACAGTGTTATCAGCAAAGAGCAACTGTGACAACTCCCACTTTGTGTTAGATTCTTCATCTTTTAACCCCACACCTCTTGCCAACACCCGTGCATTCACTTCTCTTACAACCCCATCTATAAATATATTGAACAATCATGGTAACATCACACACCTTGTCTAAGGCCTTCTTAGACAAGGCCTCCAAGATATCCAACGTATGTATTTCTTACTCCAGTCATCTCCTGACGAACCTCATGACATATCCTTCTTCCTTTCCCCATCTTACCATACCTCTGGTCATAAATCACCATAGCCAACTATGACCCCACCTGACTATGACAACACCTGACTATGACCACACCTGACTATGACCACACCTGACAATACCCACTCCTAATTATGACCACACCTGACAATACCCACTCTTGATTATGACCACACCTGACAATACCCACTCCTGCTTATGACCACACCTGACAATGACCACAACTGACAATGACCACACCTGGCAATGACCACACCTGACTATGACCAAACCTAACTATGATCACACCTGACTATGACATCCATTACCCTGGTCACCATCCATCAACCTCGTCATCATCCATCACCCTCATCACCATCCATCAACCTCGTCACCATCAATCACCCTGGTCACTATCAATCACCCTGGTCACCATCAATCACCCCAGTAACAATCAATCACCCTCGTCACCATTAATCACCCTCGTCACCGTCCATCACCCTGGTCACCATCATACACCCTGGTCACCAACAATCACCCTGGTCACCATCATTCACCCTCGTCACCATTAATCACCCTGGTCACCATCCATCACCCTCGTCACCATCCATCATCCCAGACACCATCAGTCACCCTGGTCACCATCCATCCTGATCACCATCCATTACCTTCGTCACCATTCATCACCCACGTCGCCATCCATCACCCACGTCACCATCCATCACCCTTGTCACCGTTGCGCTTGTTAAAATTGTTGAATATACTGATGAATGATGATTCTAATATCATGCGTCTCTGGGTGTCTCTTCTTTGTGATAAATGGTGAGTTTTGTAATTAATTAAACGGTTGAGGAAGGAAGGTTGGGTGTAAAACAAGAAGTGTGTTTCAAGAAGTCCCTTCTGCTGGCGTACTGGAGTTCAGAAATTCGTGTTTGGAAATCTCTGGATGTTTTGGTTACAATCATTGCAAGGATTTGTGAACATCAATGTATTCCCGTACATTTGGTCACAATCGTTCCATCTGATGTGAAATTAATGAATCGTAGGCGGTGTCACCTTGGACAAATCCACAGATGGAAGTAGGTCATGCCTATAGGTTTAGGCAAGCGTGGATTTGTCCAAGGTGAAACCGGCTACGACTGCTTCACCTCACCTGTCTGCAGTATATAAGCCACTTCATCTTATCAAGATTGATGGACTGATGACATAGACTCCGGGCTGAGAGACTGGTTACATCAAACTCCTCTTGATTTTCACAATTCTTCTTTGTATTGGACTGATGAAGCGAAACGTTTCTACAAACGTTTCTACAATAGAGATACCTAGGTGTTGCACATGTGTCTAATTTTTCATACAAAATGTACACTTACGTAACAGGGAATTTTTCCCAATTTGTTAAATTTGTCTTCGCTGGAAAACGGAGGGGATCATTGTCGGATACTCTCCTCCCACTCCCACTCCCACTCCCACTCCCACTCCCACTCCCACTCCCACTCCCACTCCCACAAGCAACAAGCCACACAGAGTTTAGCAGTGTCATACCAGGGTAGAAATGAGTGATATTCATTACCCTCAGCAGAGTTAATTAATAGCTGGATTAGGTATTCTACTTGGAAACCTCCACTTAAATGTTACCAAAGACTGACAATTCTGAAGCCTACTAAAGCTACCAAGGAGTGTGAAGAATCCTTCTTACTATTTAGTAACTAATTAGATTTGCATTTTAAGTTAATATTACTTTGCTATTTAGTATAATTTTGTATAATTATGTATTTCTTAGGGATAACTTCATACAGGATAATAGGCTAATACTAATTGGAGTGGTTCATCTCTAGGGTCACTAGAGGTCAGTATCCTGTGAACTTAAAAAGTCTGAAGTAAGATAGCGTATGACCACCGTGGAAATCCTTGCTGCCCTCAAGGGTTCAAAATTCTCTCTCGTCCCTGGTTCTGACAGTCTCACCTACTGTATGATGAAAGCCATACCAGTGAGATGTTCAACCTGTGGCTACCGGCGATATCTTTGCCAACACCATTGTATAGATACGAACGGTACTTACACCTAAGATGTCCAACACATCGGAACCAAAGGACTACAGCCAACCAACAGTTTCTATTATCTGGCTCTTCCATAAGATCCAGAGAACTCATATCTCCAGAGTTGCGTCAGAACGCGTTTTATTGTTTCCGGTGGACGAGTGAGTATTCTGATTATTATTATTATAATCAAACAGAAGCGCTAAACCACAGGGGTTATACAGCGCTGCAGGTTATTGTAGGATGCAGGGAGAGTGGGTTGTAAGAGGGAGATGGATGATTAGTAAGGTATGGAGTGCAGCATGACGGTGGATAGTGCAGGGATAGAGGGTAGCAAGAGATCGAAGTAGAAGGGACTGAGGGAGGTGCTAGAGGTATAATCTTCAGAGTCAGTTTCTGTCAAAAAGTCAACAAGAGAGTCAGGATTAAAGGAGGGTCCATCAGCAAGAAGGGAAGGTAAAGAAAGGGCCGCAGAGCGAAGACGTCGTTGGAGGTAAATTCTGCGTGCTCGTTGATAGAGTGGACAGTCCAGCAGAATATGTCGAACAGACACTGGAACCTGACAATGCTCACAGAGAGGAGCAGGGAGCCTCTCCATGAGATACTCGTGAGTAAGACGAGTGTGGCCGATGCGAAGACGGGAGAGAGTAGTCTCCCAACCTCGACATTGGTGACAAGAAGAAGGCCAGAAACCTATAACCGGTTTAATAGAATGAAGTTTGTATTTCATCAGGTCAGACCAGCGTTGTTGCCAACGGGTGCGAAGGTGGGTAGCAATGACCGCAAAATAGTCCGTGAATGGAACATCTCTATATGAAACTGGACGGTCATGTACTGCTGACCGCGCAGCAGTGTCTGCCTGTTCATTGCCCTGTACGTCAACATGACCAGGGACCCAACAAAAGACAATATCTTTATGCTTGCTAAAGATACGGCGTAACCAAAGGTGGATACGAAGAACTAGGGGGTGAGGTGTATCAATTTTACGGATAGCCTGTAAAGCACTAAGGGAGTGTGAAACGACCACAAATGGTGATATAGGCATAGATGCAATACGGATAAGTGCCACAAGAATGGCATACAATTCAGCCGTAAATATGCTAGCCGAGGGTAATAGATGCCCTCGTACGACTCTGTCCGGAAACACTGCTGCGAATCCGACGCCGTCAGATGACAAGAGACAAGAGTGAATGCAGACGAAGAGAAAAGGGACGAAGTAAACAGGGGCGACGAACAAATAACGAGCATCTACTAACATCTGTGACAATCCTATACATGGAAGGATTGCGGAGGTCATGAGAGCGAACATAATAGCGAATGCAATGTGCATCACGACGATCGGACAAGGATGGAATGTTCGCTTCTACATAGAGGCTCTCAAACGGGGAAGAACGAAAAGCACCAAGGCATAAGCGTAATCCCTGGTGATGGATGGGATTAAGGCTGGAAAGAGTGGCAGGAGAAGCTGCCGAATATATCTGGTCACCATAATCGAGTTTCGATAAAATTAGGGCCGAATGTAGGCGAAGGAGAGTTCTACGATCAGCCCCCCATGAAAGATGTGCGAGGGTTTTAAGGAGGTTCAGCCGGCTATGACAAGTCGCCTTCAGAGAGGTAATGTGAGGTTTCCAGGACAATCTGCGGTCAAACAGGAGGCCGAGAAACCTGACTGTATCACGTTCTGGGATACGTGAGCCGTATAGGTACAATGGATGATCAGAGACCACTGAACGTCTAGTGAACGTAATTTGATGAGTTTTGCCACTAGAAAATTTAAACCCGTGAGTGGTGGCCCAATCAGAAACCCGGTTGATGGCATGCTGGAGGGAAACTGCAATGAGGTGACAGTCAGCACCTGCACAAGCTATAGCAAAGTCATCCACATAGAGCGATGACCAAATATTGGATGGGAGAACAAATGCCAGATTATTTATAGCAAGCAGAAAAAGTGTTGTGCTCAGAACACAACCCTGGGGGACACCTTCAGCTTGGACAAATTCCGGGGAGAGTTCATTACTAACCCGGACCCGGAAATGTCTGTCAGTTAAGAAGGTCTTAAGAAAGAATGGTAGGTTGCCTCGGAGGCCTAAAGAGTGGGCCTGGGCCAAGATATTATATCTCCAAGTTGTATCATAAGCCTTCTCAAGGTCGAAAAAGATAGCGATAACCGAATGGTTATTCGCAAAGACATTACGAATGTACGTATCCAAGCGCAGCAAGGGGTCAATGGCAGAACGGCCCTTACGGAAGCCATACTGACTAGGGGAGAGACTATTGTGAGTCTCTAAATACCACATCAAACGTCTATTAACTAGACGTTCCATCACCTTGCAAACTGCACTGGTAAGAGCGATGGGACGGTAGTGAGAGGATCACGTCCCGTAGTACCTGGTTTTCGAAAAGGGAGAACAATAGCAGACTTCCACAGCTGGGGAAGAACTCCTTGCGACCATATGAGATTAAAGAGTCGTAAGAGGACAGTAAGAGCAGACTGATGTAAATGCTGTAGCATACGAATATGTATGCCGTCTGGCCCAGCTGCCGATGATCGGCAAGCAGAGAGTGTTGCCTCCAGTTCTTGAAGGGTAAAAGGCACATTATAGGATTCTTCTCTAAGAGAAGAAAAATCTAAGGGCTTTAACTCGCTGGCAGACTTAGAAGAAAGGAACGAGGGGCATAGATGGAGCCCCTGAGAAATGCGGACGAGATGATTACCAATTTCAGTGGCAACAGCAAGAGGGTGTGCTATATCGACACCAGCAACTTGAAGAACAGGAGCCGGGTCGGGGGAGAATTTACCACTTAATTTCCGCACTTTCTTCCAGACTGCACTCATCGAGGAAGCCGAAGTGACGGTAGAAACGTAATCTCGCCAGCAAGTGCGTTTAGCATCACGTATGACACGGCGAGCAATAGCTCTCTTCTGCTTGAAATCAAGGAGCCTCTCTGTGGTTCTGTTATACCGATACCTGCCCCATGCAGCGCGTTTCAAACGCACTGCCCGAGCACAAGCAGGAGACCACCAAGGCACGCACTTCTGAGGATGCTTGCCCGAGGTTTGGGGAATAGAATGTGAAGCCGCTGTGAAGATGGAGGACGAAAAGAGATATAAAACCTCATCAATGGAGGACGAGGTAGGAACCTCATGAAAGGCAGTAAGATGTGCGTAAAGGTCCCATTTCGCCCGGTCAAATTGCCAGCGTGGGCAATGAGGAGGTGGAGAAAACAGAGGGGACTTAAGGATGATTGGGAAATGATCGCTGTCATGTAAGTCCGGGAGGACAGACCAGGTGAAGTCAAGGACAGTAGATGAAGAGCAGATGGAAAGATCGATGCAGGAGAAAGAATGAGTTCGGGGATCAAAATGGGTGGGAGTACCCGTATTTAAAACATGGAGGGGAAGAGAAGCAAGAAATGCCTCCAACTGAATGCCACGGGAGTCACAGTGTGACCCTCCCCAGAGAAAATGGTGTGCGTTAAAATCGCCACGTAATAGAAGGGGTGGCGGTAAGGAAGAAACCAGAAAATCAACATCTGGGATAGACATTGCCCGCGAAGGGGAGAGATATAGAGAACAGAGTGTATACCACTTATTCAAGTGGATACGGGCTGCGGTTTAATGTAAGGAAGAAGGAACATAGAGCTGACTGTATGGAACACCAGTGCGTATAAGAAGAGCACTTTCGTTAAAGGTTCCATCGGAAAAAGGATCCAATGAATATAACAAATCATAGCCTGAAAAGGGCCTGATAACAGTGGATTGTAATTTGGGTTCTTGCAAACAGACCCCAACAGGGAAAAACTGAGAGAGCAACACCTGAAGCTCACCCCGGTTACACCTGAGGCCTCGGATATTCCACTGCAAATAAGCCATGATTTATGGAGAGAAAGATATAAGTGGAAGCGAGAGGAATCTATGGACTAGGGTTAGAAAAGTCCACGTGTGGAGGTAGCGGAAGACCTGTAATCAGAGAAGGAGGAGGACGTTGTGAAGGAAGGGGAGATTGAGACGAAGAAGAGAGATGAGGAACCTCAGGTGGAGTAGTGTCCATCATCGGTCCAGAAATATATTCTGCAATAGCTTCCAGTGTTTCGGAAGTCAAAGATGCAGAATGTGGGACTACATTAGAAATGGAAGAAGAGTGAGCAACGATCGGGAAGTCTATAGACTGTACTAAAGTAGAGGTCGAGGAGATAGAAGAGGAAACTGTCGAAGGGGCTTGGGAGGGGACAGGGGATGAAGGTAGTGTATGAGGAGGAGGATGAACCTCCACACACGTTATAGAACTGAGGACGTGTAGACTCAGAATTGTGCGAGTGAGTAGAGGAAGGAATGTGGACAGTATGGGAAGCCGAGGTAGGGACCTTGGAGCCAAGAATATCAAAAGGATTCGAGACAGGGGTGATTGAGAATGAGGCGACCACAGAGGAAGCCGTGGAAGTTGGGACCCCATAAGTGGGGCGACGTTTAGCAATTCGAGAATAGGAAATGCGGGGAAGTCTTCCTTGAAGGCGTAGATGAGAGACGGCCATAGCATATGAGAAGCCTTCCGCCTCTTTGAGACAACGGATTTCCCGCTCATTCAGGTAAACCTGACAACGGCGAGAATATGATGGATGTGCCTCATGACAGTTAAGGCAAGAGGGAGGGAGAGTACAAGAAGAACTGGCATGGTCGTCAGCACCACAGACTGGGCATTCGGCCATGGACCTGCAATATTTCGCTGGATGACCAAAACGCCAGCAGTTTCTACACTGTTGCGGTGTAGGGGTCACCTTTCGGACTTGTAAACGTTGACCTGCAATGTAAACCGAAGGTGGTAGTTCACGGCAGTCAAATGTTAAACGAGCTATATTGCAAGGATAACGTCTTCGCTTATTGGCAGGGAGGACAAAAGTGTCAACTTTAAGGATAGGGAGTTCCTGGAGCTCAAGCTGCTCGAAAATGTCATCACCACATGTCTGGAAATTCCGTTGGACAATGGTGTGGGGCAAAATGACAGAACCACAACAAGAATTGAGGGAATGGTGCTTGTCAATAGTAACAGGAGCAGAATCTATGGTTGTAAGAAGAGAAAGATCGCGAGCTTGGCCAGCATTCTGGACCGTGATGATGCGAGTGCCGCTCTTGAGAGCGTGAAATGAGATGTCTTTACCAACATGGCGTAGCAGAGCTTTACCAGTACTATGGTCTGAAAGATAGGTATTAGGAGAAGTCGGTCGCAGAGTAAAAAACTTTGTCCATTGAGTAGTTTGAAACAGAGAGTTTAAGGGAAGTGAGTGACGAGCTGGTCGTTTCTGAGATGAACGAGAAGGAAGCGTCGAATCGTCATGTGTGGGTCTTGGTCGTTTGGGTGTGGGACCGGGGGTGGTCCGATGGGAGACGGGCGAGCGATTCGAAAATTGCCGCACCATCGAGGGAGAAGCCGGAATCAAGGTCAGAGAAGAGCGAAGGTCAGACGTATCAAAAGGGCCAGTCGGGTCCCTGGTACCTGAAGCAGGTGACGAACCGGCACCAGCAAAAGGTACAGGGGCATGAGAGGTGTCCAAAGAGTTGTCCGTTAACGAGGCAGGGTCAGTACTGGGTGCGGTATCAGGAAGGGGCCCGGGGGTAGTGGGTTCATGGATTGGGTCAGCCATGGTTAGGTTACTTCTTTCTTTTTATTTTTAAGAAAAGAAAAGAAAGAAGAAAATAAAATAAAAATAAAAAATAGAATACAAAAAGGGGGGAACGTGGAGGAATAGCTCCTAGGAGGAATGAAAGGGAGCGCAAATGCCCCTCCGTGCCCAAGAGGACCTCAACACAGCAAGTAGTGCAGATGCTGCATGGAACCCGTGCCATACCCTACCCTTCATGCCAGTAAACCAGCAATCCGGGATAGCAACCTCACATCCACCGCGCCATCTCGGCGGACAAAAGAGAGGGCGGCCGGATATCCGCCACAAAGCATACCGCCTTCGGCCACCACCCCCGGAATCCGAAAGGTGGCCTCCAGAGATACACCCGTCGCCCGAAAGATACCCAAAGCCACCCCCCGGGTGACCGGAGAGGGATCGGGACATCCCCAGGCGATCCAGATTCCACGGCAAACTACACCACCGCCAAGGACCTCAACGGAATGGGATGGACTACGATACCCTTCCCCCTACCTAGGAACTAGAATGCCTGAGGAGAAAAGCTCCCAGGGTAAAACTGGGAAGGAAATAGGGGAGGGATGAGGAGGAGGAGGAGGAGGAAAGGGAAAAGGGAGGGTGGGGAAGATGGGAAAAGGGAGGGGGGATTAGGGGGTAATTAGGTTCGGTCTGAGGAAGGAGACCAAGAGGTCCAATTCCTCAGACCGATAGCCTCTTTACCGCGACAAGGAGCCCCCCTTAAAGATGTGAGTATTCTGAGAACCTGACTTTGTTGGATATGTGCTCGATCATGTGACGCCTAAGCATTCCTCCTAGCAAAAGTATTCAACAGTGTATCGCAGTACACTGGACGGTTGCCAGTAGAGATTGGCAAAAGCCGACTAGTGTGAATAAAGACACTAACGTGTGCTGACGATCCAGTGTTGGTTACAATAAAACCATTGGGCAAGTGAAAGTGTAGACGTTGTGTGTGACATCCTCGCCGGTGGGGACCTAGAAATCAACGCAGAAAAGTGCAGATCACTGAACCTTCACTTCGATGGTCGTAGAAAGAGATTGTTAGGAAAAATAAGCTATTTCATGGTAATGACACGCATATCAGCTCCATGGGTCTAGCTGATGAGTACAATTAATTGGATGTATTCACTAGGGCCATTGGTAGTTCCTTACTAGAGGTGGCCCTCAAAAACATCACCGAGGCCTCCTTAAACCACAGTAGATCGTTACCATCCTTCATTACAACCTCAGACCTACATTCATCCATTGTCTTATCCTTGGATGCGTTTTTCACACTGAATTGGGGAAGTTAGATTGCCAAGTATGTCAGAGTGTCAAGTACATTGAACAATATCCCAATATCATTCCTTCGTGTTCACCTCGCTGATAGTTGTTTGTGTTAATCAACTGTGTCACAACCATTCTCATACAAAAGAATAAAAGATTCAAATTATTACTTGTCGCCAAATATGATGCTGTGAGGGTGGCAGCCAGGGAAACCATGATCCAGGGAAAGATCCGATGTTGGTTTGGTCTTGCCAACATTGCACACACATGTTGCAAATGACTGAGAGCGCTCCTGAACATCATAATCTGTGTAACGAGTGTCTGGACTGGCCTCTGATCCGCATGTGATGTTCCATCTGCTCATTGTTGGGTGTTCTCAGGGACCAATCTTCTTAGTGAAAACAATTTTGTGGCCCGTGCCATGGTGGCAAAAGCTTTCACTTCACACAGTGAAGGACCGGGTTCGATTCCCAGCAAGGGTAGAAACATTGGGCGTGTTTCTTTACACCTGTTGTTCATGTTCACCCATTAGTAATAATGGGTACCTGGATGTTAGTCGACTGGTGTGGGTCGCATCCTGACACAAAATTGACCTAATTTGCCCGAAATGCTCTGCATGACAAGTGGCTTTCCATATAGTAGTATGTCATTCATGTCAGCTAGGCCTGTATATCTTGTACACGTGCTTGTAGAAATAAAATTGTATTATTATTATTATTCTGTCTAGGTCCAAGCGTCAGCATTACCGACTCCTTTTAGGACTTTTTGAAGTCTTATTGCTTCCGGTTCTGTGATTAATGCCCCTAGAACCTTAGGCCATTTCTCGTGGAGTTATCGTAGAGTACATGGAGGACGACATCCTCCCGAAGTTTGTGAGTGGGCAATTTACATCAGCGGGGGTATCATGGAGACAGGGAAGTGCTGGTCCTCTTTGGAGGCACCAATAGCAAGCTGGACCTCATAGCTTGGAAGGGTTACCTGGAGTTTACCTGGAGAGAATTCCAGGGGTCAACGCCCTTGCGGCCCGGTCTGTGACCTGGCCTCATGTTGGATCAGAGCCTGATCAACCAAGCTGTTACTGCTGGTCGCACGCAGTCCAACGCACGAACCACAGCCCGGCTGGTCAGGTACCGACTTTAGGTGCCTGTCCAGTACCTGCTTGAAGACAGCCAGGGGTTTGTTGGTAATCCCCCTGATGTATGCTGGGAGGCAGTTGAACAATCTTGGGCCCCTGACACTTATTGTGTTGTCCCTCAACGTGCTAGTGGCACCCCTGCTCTTCATTGGGGGGATGTTACATCGCCTGCCGAGTCTTTTGCTTTCGTAGGGAGTGATTTTCGTGTGCAAGTTTTGTACTAATCCCTCGAGAATTTTCCATGTGTATATAATAATGTATCTCTCCCGCCTACGTTCTAGAGAATACAGGTTTGGGAACTTCAAGCGTTCCCAGTAATTGAGGTGGTTTATCGCAGTTATGCGTGCGGTGAAGGTTCTCTGTACATGTTCAAGGTCCGCAATTTCACCCGCCTTGAAAGGTGCAGTTAGTGTGCAGCAATATTCCAGCCTAGATAGAACAAGCAATCTGTAAAGTGTCAACATGGGCTTGGCATCCCTGGTTTTGAAGGTTCTCATTATTCATCCTGTCATTTTTCTAGCAGATGCAATTGCTACGGTGTTATGGTCCTTGAAGGTGAGATCCTCTGACATGATCACTCCCAGGTCTTTGACATTAGTTTTTCGCTGTATTGTGTGGTTGGAATTAGTTTTGTACTCCGATGAGATTTTAATTTCTTCACGTTTTCCGAATCTGAGTAATTGAAATTTCTCATCATTGAACTTCATATTGTTTTCTGCAGACCATTTAAATATTCGGTTTATGTCTGCTTGGAGTCTTGCAGTGTCTTCAACGGTGGACACTGTCATACAGATTCGGGTGTCATCTGCAAAGGAAGACACGGCACTGTGGCTTATATCCCTGTCTATGTCCGATATGAGGATGAGGAACAGGATGGGAGCTAGTACTGTGCCTTGTAGAACAGAGCTTTTCACAGTAGCTGCCTCAGACTTTATTCTGTTGACTACTACTCTTTGTGTTCTACTTGTTAAGAAATTATAGATCCATCTACCAACTTTTCCTGTTATTCCTTTATCACGCATTTGTGTGCTATTACACCATGGTCACACTTGTCAAAGGCTTTTGCAAAGTCTGTGTATATAACATCTGAATTCTGTTTGTCTTCTAGAGCATCCAGGACCTTGTCGTAGTGGTCCAGTAGTTGGGACAGACAGGAGCGGCCTGCTCTAAACCCATGCTGCCCTGGGTTGTGCAATTGATGGGTATCAAGATGAGTATCGATCTTGCTTCTTAGAACCCTTTTAAAGATTTTTATGATATGGGACGTTAGCGCTATTAGTCTGTAGTTGTTTGATATTGCTTTACTGCCCCCTTTGTGGAGTGGGGCTATGTCTGTTGTTTTTAGTAACTGCGGGACGACCCCAGTGTCCATGCTCCCTCTCCATAGGATGTTAAAAGCACGTGATAGGGGCTTCTTGCAGTTCTTGATGAACACGGAGTTCCATGAGTCTGGGCCTGGAGCGGAATGCATGGGCATGTCATTCATTGCCTTTTCGAAGTCATTTGGCGTCGGGGTGATGTCAAATAGGCATGCGTCTGTCAAGTTCTGTGGCACCCTCATAAAAAATTCATTTAGGTCTTCAATTTTCAGTCTGGTTAGCGGCTCGTAAAAAACTGAGTCATACTGGGACTTAAGTAACTCACTCATTTCCTTGCTGCCATCTGTGTAGGACCCATCCCGTTTAAGTAGGGGCCCAATACTGGTTGTCGTTCTCGACTTTGATTTTGCATAAGAAAAGAAATACTTTGGGTTTCTTTCAATTTCATTTATGGCTTTTAGTACTTCCCGCGTTTCTTGATTCCTGTAAGATTCCTTTAGTTTTAATTCGATGTTTGCTATTTCTCTGACTAGTGTCTCCCTTCGTATTTCAGATATATTGGCCTCCTGTACCCGCTCCGATATTCTTTGCCTTCGCCTGTATAGGGAGCGCCTCTCTCTTTCTGGTTTGCATCTTCTCCTCCTTTTCCTTAAGGGAATTTGCCTTGAGCAAACCTCAAGTGCCACAGAGTTAATTTGTTCTAGACATAGGTTAGGATCCGTGATGCTTAGGCAATCTTCCCAGGGTAATGAGGTTTACATATTGAATATTCAGGTAAAACAGACATTTTCTCGCTCTTCCACATACATGATGAGAAGTGCTGTCTAAATTATCTCTCAGACATAACTTGGGCCCAGGACTTGCCTGGCACTAATACCGTCATCATCTGTACAGTGACCCTGAAATGGAGGGGTGGTTGGGTCAAAGAGAATGCACATGCTCTAAAAGCTCTGGGGCTCTCCACCCAGAACTCTTTGTTCTAGGGTTGTCCATGATACTGCTGAGGTGGTCTGTCATTCCCTTCATGTCTTGAGGCAAGTGTTCGAGTAACCAAGGAATGTTAAGCCTGTATCTATTTTTTCTTAATAAAATACACCTAACCCTGTCCTTTTTTTATGTTTTCCCTAACATCATTAATTATTTTTGTTTTATGAGGGGGTACCTTCCAGGAGACAGTCATGGAATGATAGCCTCCTTGGCTGTCTGTAGTTAGCCATCCCAGTCCACATAATATCCGCTGCCTGTTTACCCAGAGTTGTAGAGGTAGACCATTAACTAGTAGTGTGTCTAGTTAATGGTCCAAGTCGGATCGAAACGTAGTCATAAGTTTCTTTCTACTATGTGCAGGTTGTTTGTATCTTGTGTAGAGGCTGACATGGAGTGGTTGTTGTGGTGGGCAGCGAGAGCTGTAGTGGCGATGAGTAGGAGGAAGGTGGTGGGTGGCGAGTGTAAGGAGTGGAGGGTGATGAGTTGGGCCAAGTGGGTTTATGGTGGGTGGTGGGTTGCTGATAGGTGACACCCAAATCCTCCCTCTTCCTTCAGGTAAGTGTCAATTAGTCGTGCCCTGATGGAGGAGGCATGGTGAGAAGAATATCCTTGACAAGTGATAAGCGAGAAAAGTGATGGGGGAGGGACGGGAGGTTTACGGAGGAGGGGGCTCCGGCAGGTGATGACAGCTCTGGTGGGTAGTGGTGGCTCAGTGACGCAGGTGATGACAGCTCTGGTGGGTAGTGGTGGCTCAGTGACACAGGTGATGACAGCTCTGGTGGGTAGTGGTGGCTCAGTGACGCAGGTGATGACAGCTCTGGTGGGTAGTGGTGGCTCAGTGACACAGGTGATGACAGCTCTGGTGGGTAGTGGTGGCTCAGTGACGCAGGTGATGACAGCTCTGGTGGGTAGTGGTGGCTCAGTGACGCAGGTGATGACAGCTCTGGTGGGTAGTGGTGGCTCAGTGACGCAGGTGATGACAGCTCTGGTGGGTAGTGGTGGCTCAGGGACGCTCTACTTTTGCCCTTCACATTGTTCTCTGCAGCATTGCTGATTTCTGGGATCCTTCATGATGTAAATCAACTCTCCAACTCTTAATAAAGATCAAGGTGCCGTATCTTGTAAAATATTACTATTAAAGCTTCTCTTTACTTAATAAATAAAAAATCTATTCAATTCCACTTCAATTATCATTTTTTTTTTTTACAATGCAAAAACTTCCCAAATAGTTCAACCATTCCCAGAATAATTCATCCTTAACAAAACTCACAACAAAAAAAAAAAAAAAAAATGGAATTGCAAGAATTATCAGCTAAAAATAGGAGTCCCTCATAACACTTGACCACTATATGCTTTATTGTTCACTTATTGAGGAATACATAGAAAGCATAACCATAAGATTCCAGATATATTAAGCAAATTTCCTAAATTTGCTTGCAACAGATAAGTGAACAGTAGATATAAATTCAAATATAATCATGCTAACCCTTTCAGGGCCTCGTTCCTAGGCATTTTGTATATCTACAAGCTCTTGTCCTACTGTACACAGTTTTGTGATTTTTTTTTATATGAGCAATTACATGCATGAATTTTACAGGGTATTATCTGAATTATTACATGCAAGTAATTTGGGCGAGATAAGTGAGACTTAGTCACAGTAGGTCGCAGAACTGTAACTCCCTCGATGCCCACTTCATCACCACTCTCACAAAAAGCTAGACCAGACATTAAATTAATAATTACAATATTAAAACCAGCTACTCTTGTAAATTACAGTTGTGTGGATTGTATATGATTATGCTTGCTGGGTACACAGAATATAATTATTGTACACAAATTATAATAATCTTATTAGAAAGGGAATTCGTATTACCACTTACCATTTAATTATTGGATCATAATTATTTTTTTGGAAACGCACCTTAATGCTACCACAACAGCTAGAATTTACGATGGCCAATGCAAAACTACTGCACATTATGGGTAAGCGTCAGTTAGCTAAGGTGTGTTCCTGGTAGAATCGGTGTCCTCTATTTTTCCATTCTTTTTGCCGAATTGTAAAAGTTTTACACACTGTTTATCCCAGTTCTTCAGTGGGAACGTGTCAGCAATTTCTAAATTACGGATTGAGTCCGATATACACTCATTGAACTTCGATGACACCTGATTACATTGCACAATTAAAGGACCAGTGTTCACACATTCAGTTTCAATATGGCGTCTCTCTTTCCGCGTCACTCTCCGGTTGTTCCACACCCTCGTTCACTAAAAATTTATTGAAGGGTCCAAATAGCATCACATTTTAATATGCAGTTATTATATTATTCATTTATATGTTCTACCTTTAGGAAAATTATGTAAAAAAAAAATCCACACACAGGATGGAAATGGTGTGCACAATAAACCAGCAGCTTCGGTTGCAAAAGCTCAATCTCATAACACTAAGAGATAGCACAAAGATTTTTCTTGGTAGAGCGACACAAGCAGGCCACAGGCACGTGAGTTGACTTCCATTTACGAGAATGATCACTTATGTGAAATTACCACGTGTGTAACACCCTGTCATACCACGAGTTAAAATGAGTGACACCCATTACCCACTGCAGAGTTAATTAAGAGTAGGATTAAATACAGCACATTGCAGCCTCCACTAAAGTCGCCGCTAAAGACTGAGCCCTTTGAAACCCCTTAGGAACCAATGTATTTACTTAAGATAAACTACTTAATCATTTAGTATAGTTATTTCTTAGAATAACAATGAAAGAGAATTCAAACTTATTTATTAATACAAATGTTTAATTGATAAATATACCATCACTGGGTTCTTAGCACTAAGATACTGTAATGAATCTTAAAATATCGAATCTTAAAATGTGGAGAAATATACTTCCAGTATTAGTATGACGCCTCTCACACAGGCCATGAGGTCTTCCTACGCTAGATAGCCATAACAGTTACTTATTTTACAGCTCTCATCCTCGCATCCACGGAACCCAATATCTTAAAATTGGTAATCAGATTTAAATAGTTTACGACATCACAGCAGGACGTGGGTAATTGGCCCTCCTCTTTGCACAGAAATTTTCAATGTACAACGAATCTCGGTAATTGAGAAACAAAGCCACCTGTTTGCAGGAACTCCAGTTTTCACTCTACGTAGCTTGCGGCTTGCACGTGACTGTGTAACACATTTTAACAATTTGCCTATGGCTTTGGTATTTCATAATACTGGCTATTTTAACTTGAATTGAGATATTTGTGTTATGTATTTTGTTCATGTTAGTTGTTTATATTGTTTAATTTTATCTTGGTTTTTATTTTGTGTTTTATGCATATTTTTATTTTTAAGATATCTGAATTACCTACAAAATCAAAGCATTCTAAAAATATCACAACTACTACTACAAATCTCAAGTATAATTACTGTGTGGGGAACCATTTGTAAACCTGGTTCACCCTGCGAGGCAATCACTGAACCTGGCTTCCCAAGGAGGGGCTCACATCAAGAGGCCACCACTAGATTTAACTGACATAGTAGGGCTACCAGTTGATGTGTATCATAAAATTGGGCCATATGTAGATCTTGCTCACTCTGCAGGGCTACAACGAACCTGGCTCACTCCACGGGCCTCGATCAACTGACCTAAATGACTCTCTATGTGTCGAGGATTTGATGGATTTGCCGAAGTTGGTGGCTCAGCCAGGAGTGATTCAGATTTCCTGATGGCCTCGAATACTGAGTCATGAACCCCCTGGTGGCCCCACAGGCTAAATAAGACTATCTCAGGGGTCTTCTGGTGAGTCAGGTCCACTGATGGCCAGCAGGGCCCTCTGTGTTCTTTTTTTACCTGCGTTTCTACATTCCACTGGTCTGGCTTACAAAAAAATATGTGACTTACCAGATGCAACGGTCTTTGCCATCTAGTTCTATCTTACTTTAGTTAAGTTGGCTTCAGTAATCCACACAGATGGAGTATTAATGAAGTATTAATATCTTCTCTGGGGATTAAACAAATATTTTTGATTGCCTTTATTTTAATTACTTCATGTTCAGCAAAAGGAAATATTTTTAACAGTAACGACAGCACCAATTAGCAATGTTCCAGCCCAATTAATGTATTGTTTCTACTTTTGTTTTTAGGTCGTGGGAGCTGGTGATGAGCGCCGTTAGTTCAACTCCTGTACCCAGGTTAGTGGTAGTATTTGAATATATACCTGGAGTATACCTGGAGAGAGTTCCAGGGGTCAACGCCTTTGCGGCCCAGTCTGTGACCAGGTCTCATGTTGGATCAGAGCCTGATCAACCAGGCTGTTACTGCTGGCCGCACGCAGTCCAACATGCGAACCACAGCCTGGCTGGTCAGGTACCGACTTTAGGTGTCTGTCCTGTACCTGCTTGAAGACAGCCAGGGGTTTGTTGGTAATCCCCCTGATGTATGCTGGGAAGCAGTTGAACAGTCTTGGGCCTCTGACACTTATTGTGTTGTCTCTCAACGTGCTAGTGGCACCCCTGCTTTTCATTGGGGGGATGTTACATCGCCTGCCGAGTCTTTTGCTTTCGTAGGGAGTAACTCTCGTGTGCAAGATTAGTACTAATCCCTCGAGAATTTTCCATGTGTATATAATAATGTATCTCTCCCGCCTGCGTTCTAGAGAGTACAGGTTTAGGAACTTCAAGCGTTCCCAGTAATTGAGGTGGTTTATCGCAGTTATGCGTGCCATGAAGGTTCTCTGCACATTTTCTAGGTCAGCAATTTCACCTGTCTTGAAAGGTGCAGTTAGTATGCAGAAATATTCCAGCCTAGACAGAACAAGCCAAATGAAAAGTGTCAACATGGGCTTGGCATCCCTGGTTTTGAAGGTTCTCATTATCCATCCTGTCATTTTTCTAGCAAATGCGATTGCTACGGTGTTATGGTCCTTGAAGGTGAGATCCTCTGACATGATCACTCCCAGGTCTTTGACATTAGGTTTTCGCTCTATTGTGTGATTGGAATTTGTTTTGTACTCCGATGAGATTTTAATTTCCTCATGTTTTCCATATCTGAGTAATTAAAATTTCTCATCATTGAACTTCATATTGTTTTCTGCAGCCCATTTAAAGATTTGGTTAATGTCTGCTTGGAGTCTTGCAGTGTCTTCAACGGTGGACACTGTCATGCAGATTCGGGTGTCATCTGCAAAGGAAGACACGGCACAGTGGCTTATATCCCTGTCTATGTCCGATATGAGGATGAGGAACAGAATGAGAGCGAGTACTGTGCCTTGTGGAACAGAGCTTTTCACTGTAGCCGCCTCAGACTTTACTCTGTTGACTACTACTCTTTGTGTTCTACTTGTTAGGAAATTTTAGATCCATCTACCAACTTTTCCTGTTATTCTTTTATCACGCATTTTTTGTGCTATTACACCATGGTCACACTTGTCAAAGGCTTCTGCATTCTGTTTGTCTTCTAGAGCATCCAGAACCTTGTCGTAGTGGTCCAGTAGTTGGGACAGACAGGAGCGACCTGCTCTAGACCCATGCTGACCTGGGTTGTGTAATTGATGGGTATCTAGATGAGTGGCGATCTTGCTTCTTAGAACCCTTTCAAAGATTTTTATGATATGGGACGTTAGCGCTATTGGTCTGTGTTATGCAGGTTTCTGCATGACATGTAAATATACGTAATATATACCTATTGGAGAAGTTTGACATAAATTTCATAAACGAAAATAGTAATAATAATGTATAAACCTCAGATAAATGTAAACAATAATTTTAGAAATTTGCTGTGCTTTTGGTGAATACTGTAAGTTTAAGCTGTGAATTAAGGAAATCCAGCTAGGGATGTATTTTCCAACTGTGGTTGGGTGAGAGGGTGTTGGCTGGGGTCGCGGGTAAACAGAGACACATGGAGGCAGCATGGCGTGGAGATGTTGGCCAGAAGCAGTGTATTTGAGCTAAGTTTTTGTACTTCTCCGGTTGGGAAGTCCACGCTGTGGTCTGTTCTAATGTGTACCAGCAGCCTCTCTGGGGCTCTGATGTGGTCAGGGCTCGGTTGGTCAAGTGAGAGCTGTTGAATTTGGGATAACATGTTTTCGGCAGGAGAGTAGGGTAGGTGTGGGGTCCGCTGCAGACACTAGGAACCGACGCATCCTCCATACCCTCAGTGTTTATTTTAACGGCGACTTATGAATCTGGTTTTAGGTGTTTCAGCCATGAGATAAATAGGAGTGTGTATATATTGTTAATCTAATAAATTTATATTTTCTTACCTAGGAATTTTTGTGTGAACCTTCTGATACCCCAACCCATTTGTGGAAACTTTTTGGGACACGCAAGTTCCACAGGGTAAGTGAGCCGTAAGGAGCCTTAAACATACCATGGATCGGCCCTCGGTGTTTAGGAACCCACACACCCAACCAAAACAAACCATACCCATCCAAGTTGACGGAGGTAACTATTATGTACATTTAATTGATAGATTTATTCACCTAGGAACACCTAGGCAAGTTTGTACAGTTAGAAACTAATAGTAGGATAATTGAAGCAACGTTAAATATTAATACTGTAGCTCTAGCACCCTAACATAGGTAGTTTAAGGCCTGAAAAGGCAAGTATTAGGTTATGTTAGCTAGAGACAACTGGCAGCCCACACTTGAATCTACGCAGTGTGGGGCTCACGAATCGTGACCTACGTTCTTACCAGACAAGACTTCACCCGGAGAACACGTGCTGTGACCAAGCAGCATCCCCCACGTGACCCAACATCTGTCCTGGGGCCCCGGAGGAGAGATCCCGAAGTACATAAGAACATAAGAAAGGAGGAACACTGCAACAGGCCTACTGGCCCATACTTGGCAGGTCCATATCAAAACCAACCCACTAACAAAAATATTTGTGCAACCCATCCCCATCGCCATCCAAGCAAGAAGCCCCTACAACACCCCTTCCCTCCCAACAACTGTGCAAGTCCCGTTCAAATCCAACCCTTCTCACTCACAAGAACACAGAAATAAGGAACACTGCATCAAGCCAACTGATCCACACTAGGCAAAACCCAAAACCAATCCCACAAACAAAAACTCCTACCCAACCCACCTACTCCATCCATGGAATATGCTTTGATAATCAGGGCACTATAAAATAGGGTACTGAAGGAGCTGAAGCACCTGGTCCATCACCAGGGCACTGAATAAGCCGAAGCACCTGGTCCATCACCAGGGTACTGAGGGAGCCGAAGCACCTGGTCCATCACTAGGGTGCTGAGGGAGCCGAAGCACCTGGTCCATCACCAGGGTACTGAAGGAGCCGAAGCACCTGGTCCATCACCAGGGTACTGAAGGAGCCGAAGCACCTGGTCCGTCACCAGGGCACTGAAGGAGCCAAAGCTATGTGAAAACCTGGCTAGCCACAGCCACTCCAAAGAGAGAGAGGTTCTTTTATCGCCAGGAAGGAAAAAAACTGGCAGGAAATGACAGAAATCGTATACTAACTCCGTTGATGATGCCTCGTTTGGTCTTAGTATCTTGACTGGAATAGAAGTGTGTGAGATCATTTTTGTTGGTAGGTTTACGGTAAACTTGAAATCTTAGATTGCATCAACTACCTTTTCTAGACGTCCTCATTCACAAAGTTGATAACAATCTAAGATTTCAAGTTTACCTCAAACCTACCAACAAAAATGATCTCACCCACTTCTATTCCAGTCAAGATACTAAGACCAAAAGAGGCATCATCAACGGAGTTAGTATACGATTTCTGTCATTTCCTGCCAGTTTTTTTCCTTCCTGGCGATAAAAGAACCTCTCTCTCTTTGGAGTGGCTGTGGCTAGCCAGGTTTTCACATAGTCTGGATGTTCTGTATCTTCTTGAAAATAAAAGTTACAGCATTGTCTTTCCTGAACTGAAGAGTGACATATTTCAGGTTGGAAAAGCTTACAGGAATTTAGGTTGCATTTTCCTTTTAGTGAAGACGTGTCTTGTGTGCTCTCTGTGAATCTGAAGATGTCCTCTCTTGAGCTACTCTACCAGCAGCTGAAGGAAGAACTGAGGGTAGCTAAGCTTGAGATACAGCGACTGACTGAGGAAAACAAGAGGATTCGTAGTAATCCTCCTGTTGAGAATCCTCAAGCCAAGAAAGGAACCTGGACAGTGGCTAAAACGCATGGGACAAAGTTAAGGATCAAGAGGACGGGTGGAGAGGTAGAAACAACGAAGACCCAGAAGAATGTTGTGGAAACATCGAACCCATTCTCCGTGCTACCCGATGAATGTGAGTTGACTTCTGGGAGCGTCAAGACGAACAACACCAAGGAATGTAAAAACATTGTTGTTGTTGGTGACAGTCAGGTTAGGTACATGAATAGGGATTTCTGTTTGATTGATAGGAGTAGGAGACAGAGGGTTTGCTTTCCTGGGGCTGGGATGGAGGATATTGTTAGCCGTCTGGACGACATCATGAGAGGTAATGGGAGCAATCCTATTATCTGTCTCAGTGCTGGAGGCAACGATGTTGGCAGACGTAGGAGTGAGGACCTGACTAGCAGGTTTAGGTCAGCAATAGACATAATTAGGAAGAATGGTGGGAACCCTGTCATATGTGGTATTTTGCCAAGGAGAGGAGTTGGAAATGAATGGCTGTCCAGGGCAATTGGTGTCAATTGCTGGCTGGACAAATATTGTAAGGAAAATTCAGTAACATTCATTGACAACTGGGACCTCTTCTATGGCAGAAATGACATGTATGCCAAGGATGGGGTTCACTTATCCAGGTCTGGGGTGGGGGCACTGGCAACTGCAGTAGAGGGAGCTGTTAGGGCTATAAACTAGAAATAGTTAGTGGTATGGGTTTTGGGGGGAAAACAGAGAAGTCCCAGTGTAGTAATATTATAAGTTCTAGGAGAACTAGTAATAGGCAGAATAAGGTGGATAGTGGAAAGCTAGTGACACTAGATGGCAAGGACAGTAATAGGTATAGTGGAAAAACAGAGATGAGCAGGAAGGGTAAAGAGAAAGGAGGGTCTTTAAATATATATTACACCAATAGTCGAAGTGCTAGGAATAAGATAGACGAGTTGAGATTAGTTGCAAGTACGGGTAATATTGATGTTTTTGCAATAACTGAGACGTGGTTTAATATGAAAAATCGGGACTTGCCTGCCGAATGTCACATTCAGGGTTTTAAATTGTTCCAAGTAGACAGAAGTATCGGGAAGGGGGGTGGGGTGGCACTATGTCCGTGATCATTTAAATTGTTGCATAAAAATGGGTATAAAGTCTGAATTAACACATACAGAGTCTGTCTGGAGAGAATTTTCAGAGGGGTGTGAAAAATTGATTTTAGGCGTGATTTACCGTCCTCCAAACTTAGATAGGGAACAAGGGAGACTACTTTGGGAGGAAATTGTTAAGGCCACAAGGCACGATAACGTAGTAATTCTAGGGGACTTTAACTTTAGTCAGATTGATTGGAATTTATTGACAGGGAATTTAGAATCTAACGACTTTTTAGAAGTAGTTCAGGATTGCTTTTTGAAGCAGTTTGTAACAGAACCTACAAGGGGAAATAACCTACTTGACTTGGTTCTGGCAAGCAAGGAAACCCTTGTTAATAATTCAGAAATTACAGAGGAACTCGGCTCAAGCGACCACAACCTTTAGCATTGAATGGATGTATGATAGTAGGGATAATTCAGTAACGGTCCCAGATTTTCGCTTAGCAGATTATAATGGACTTAGAGAACACTTATCAACTGTGGACTGGGGTGAAGAAGAGAAGTATCAATATGACAGTTTTCTTAACACTATACAGGCTGCCCAAAGAACATTTATCCCGTATAAAGAAATTAGATCAAGTAGAAATGACCCAAAATGGATGAATAATAGGCTCAAATATCTTTTAGGGCAGAAGAAAGGAATTTATAGGCGCATAAAAAGAGGTGAGAGTCATCTTATAAATCAGTATACTGACATTAAGAGGGACGTTAAAAAGGGAATAAGAAAAGCTAAACGAGACTATGAAATTAAAGTTGCTAGGGATTCAAAAACTAACCCAAAAAGTTTTTTCCAAGTTTATAGAACAAAAGTTAGGGATAAGATAGGTCCCCTTAAAAATAACTTTGGGCATCTTACTGACAAGGAGAATGATATGTGCTCTATATTTAATAATTATTTTCTCTCGGTTTTCACACAGGAAGACATTAATAATATCCCAGTAATTAATTTTTACAGAGGCCCAGAAGAAGATAAATTATGTAATATCACAGTCACTAGCGAAATGGTTATGAAACAACTAGACCGACTGAAACAAAATAAATCGCCTGGTCCTGATGAGCTTTTTGCAATTGTTCTTAAGGAATGCAAAATGGAACTCTGTGAACCAATATCTAACATTTTTAATTTATCTCTTCAAACAGGTGTAGTGTCTGATATGTGGAAGATGGCTAATGTAATTCCTATTTTTAAAGCAGGGGACAAGTCACTACCGTCAAATTACCGCCCAATAAGCCTGACCTCAATTGTAGGCAAATTACTAGAGTCAATTATAGCTGATATTATTAGAAGCCATCTAGATAACCATAATTTGATTAATGATACCCAGCATGGATTCACGAGGGGCCGTTCCTGCCTATCTAATTTATTAACCTTCTTCAGTAAAGCTTTTGAGGCTGTTGATCACGATAAAGAATTCGATATTGTTTATTTAGACTTTAGTAAGGCTTTTGATAGAGTACCGCACCAGAGACTGTTAAAGAAAGTGGCAGCTCATGGCATTGGGGAAAAAGTGCCGTCATGGATCGAGTCATGGCTCACCAATAGGAAGCAGAGAGTGTGCATAAATGGGGTTAAATCCGAATGGGGACTTGTAACAAGTGGTGTTCCACAGGGATCAGTCTTAGGCCCATTGTTATTTATAATATATATCAATGACCTTGACGAGGGAATTACTAGTGATATCAGCAAATTCGCCGACGACACGAAGATAGGTAGGATAATTGATTCAAACATAGATGTCATAGAACTTCAGGAAGATTTAGACAAACTTAATTCGTGGTCAGAAAAGTGGCAGATGCAGTTCAATGTAGATAAATGCAAGGTTCTGAAGCTCGGGAGTGTCCATAACCCAAGCACTTATAAGTTAAATAACGTAGAACTTAGCCATACAGATTGCGAGAAGGACTTGGGGGTGATGGTAAGCAGCAACCTTAAACCAAGACAGCAATGCCTAAGCGTACGTAATAAGGCAAATAGATTACTGGGATTTATATCAAGAAGTGTTAGCAACAGAAGTCCAGAGGTTATATTACAGTGGAAATAAATGGTATAAAATACCGACACAATGGAAAAATAAACACATAAGCAGTATAATGTGATCCTTTATTGACAACGTTTCGCCCACGCAGTGGGCTTTATCGAGTCACAGACAGATCTACCTGGAAAATGAGCAACATGGAGATATATATAGGGTACAGTCAGGTGGAGAATGCTGGGTCAGGTGGAGAAAGCTGCAATGACCTTGGCTTTACATGTTTCTCTTTCGAAAACCAACTCTTTCAGCAAACTTTTGGACTACCCATGGGATCGCCACTTAGTGCCGTCCTTGCAAACCTATATATGGAACATTTGGAAGCCGAGCGATTTTCCACTATTATTCCCTCTTCTGTCACCTGGCTTCGTTATGTTGACGACATTCTCATCATAACTCCCAGACGCTTCAACGTTCAAGCTCTCCAACACGAACTCAACCAGGTTGAGCCATCAATCCAGTTTACACTAGAAGAAGAAGTCGACAATACTCTTCCTTTCCTTGATGTTCTTCTCTGCAAAGCTGACCATGAACTTCGTTTTAAAGTCTATCGAAAACCTACCAATCAACACGATCTTCTCCACTTCTACTCTCACCACGACACCAAAATTAAACGTGGTGTAATTATAGGCTTTTTCCTGCGCGCACTCAGAATCTGCAGCAGTGAGTTCCTTGAAGAAGAATGCTCCCTCATTGAACAAGTTTTTCCAAACTTCACTATCCTCGTCACTTCATTAGAGACTGCAGACGACGGGCATTAAACATCTTCAACACACCCAGAGAAGACACTGCTGAGAAGAGATACATAGTCCTTCCCACCAACTCCATTTCCAAACAAGTTTCCAACATTTTTCTAAGACCTCATTCCGAGTATCCACATCCACATCCACCACCATTAAGGACATTACCAGTAACAGACAGGAAAAGCTTCAATCCACGGCAGGGGTATACACAATCCCTTGTAATGGCTGCAGCAAATTATACGTTGGCGAAACATCCAGAGACCTACAAACACGCATTTCAGAACACCAGTACGCAGGCAGATCTGACGACTCAAGAAATGCCTGTGTTCAACACCGAAATTTACACAACCATTTAATCAACTACAGAAACGCAAGACTCATCGCCAGAGAAGACAACACGCAATACCGAAGAATCCTAGAATCATCACTCATCTGTATATCCAACAACTTCAACCAGAACAACGGCTTCTACAACATAGCTGAACCTATTGCCAAGAAACTTCTTCAACGCTATCCCACCTAGAACTCAAGAATGGTACACTGCAGGTCCTTTAAGTCACACTATGTTTTTAACTATCACACTACTTTTTAAGACTCACATGCAGCTTTCTCCACCTGACCCAGCATTCTCCACCTGACTGTACCCTATATATATCTCCATGTTGCTCATTTTCCAGGTAGATCTGTCTGTGACTCGATAAAGCCCACTGCGTGGGCGAAACGTTGTCAATAAAGGATCACATTATACTGCTTATGTGTTTATTTTTCCGTTATATTACAGCTTTATACATCATTAGTAAGGCCTCACCTAGATTACGCAGCACAGTTTTGGTCTCCATATTACAGAATGGACATAAATTCGTTAGAAAACATTCAGCGTAGAATGACTAAATTAATACATAGCATTAGAAATCTTCCTTACGAAGAAAGATTGAAGACCCTAAAATTACATTCACTTGTAAGACGTAGAATGAGGGGAGACATGATCGAGGTATACAAGTGGAAAATGGGTATTAACAAAGGGGATATAAATAAGGTCTTGAGGATATCTTTCCAAGAGAGAACCCGCAATAATGGATTCAAGTTAGATAAGTTTAGATTTAGAAAGGATATAGGAAAGTATAAACACATAAGCAGTATAATGTGATCCTTTATTGACAACGTTTCGCCCACGCAGTGGGCTTTATCGAGTCACAGACAGATCTACCTGTCTGTGACTCGATAAAGCCCACTGCGTGGGCGAAACGTTGTCAATAAAGGATCACATTATACTGCTTATGTGTTTATTTTTCCATTGTGTCGGTATTTTATACCATTTATTTCCATGGAAATAGGATAGTTGATGAGTGGAACAGTTTCCCTAGTAGGGTTATTGAAGCTAGGACCTTGGGTAGTTTCAAATTTAGGTTGGATAAATTCATGAGTGAGAGGGGTTGGATTTGAGTGGGACTCGCGCATGAGTGGGTAGAATTGTCAAAGCTTATTTCTTGGGTAGCATTGAAAATTGGGTTGAGCAAATATTCTGTTAGTGGGACGTATTGTGAAGGACCTGCCTAGTATGGGCCAACAGGTCTGCTGCAGTGTTCCTCCTTTCTTATGTTCTTATGTTCTTTTATCATATCGGCTCGGAATTTTTTGGGGTCGTCAAAGTTGCACGTCCCATCTGTTGTTTCCAGATATTCCATGCCTGCAGATAGCTAATGCATAGAATTTGTATAGGTTTGATTACTGCTTGGCTTGGATTTTCGTGGCTGCATTCCCTACTGGTGCGTTTTTTCTGTCTCTTTACTATCTTCAGCACTCGTACTAACAATGGTGCCTTCACCAGTATTTTCTGGTATTTTATCTTTACTATTCCTTTGGGCATCCCTTTATTTACTATCTCCAGTGGTATTGCTAGTTTGTAAATTTTGGTTTTGCATGTCCTTGTGAACACCTATTTCCCCACTAGAGCTCCTGTCTCCCTCCGGGCCACCAACTTTCTGTATTCTTACAGTTACTGTCAACCAGGACAGCATCTGCACCAGGGGCGATAGCACCATCTGGCCCAGTCCTTTTATTTTTCCATCTGTTATAGAATGCTGTCAGGTTTTCTATGAAAGCTGTTTTGTAATAATATTGGTAAAATTACCGACAATATGTTAAGTAAAAGGACACAAATGCAACTAATGTGACATTTTATTGTGGCAACGTTTCGCTCTCCAGGAGCTTTCTCAAGCCGTAACGGTAACGGCTTGAGAAAGCTCCTGGAGAGCGAAACGTTGCCACAATAAAATGTCACATTAGTTGCATTTGTGAAAGCTGTTTTGATGTTTCCGTCTTTTAACACCAATGTGATTTTTTTCCATAGTTGGTTCTCATTTAGGCACACCCAAAAACACTTCCCTAGTATAATATCTCTCGAATATAATAAATAATGAGAAAGCCAAACGAAATATTGCCATCATCACTCAAAACTAAACATAATGTTTTTTTGTATTTATCAACAGTTTTTAAACCATTTTGAGCAAATACACCAGTGCATTAATTATGGATACTAAAATAAGCAAGCGTATAAATAAAGAACTGATATTAATTATGGCCATTCCATGCACACTCTCGTCTTACAGCTGAATGATGAAAAGATATCTCATTAAAGACATTGAGGGCGCCTTCATCTGAAGCCGTTCATGCAAGAAAACTGACTGAAAATATTAATGTAGCTGGGATACCAGAAAACGTCTAGATTTGGTAAAAAGAAAAGACTAAGCAAAGTAATTCAATTTTTATAGGTAACGTTTTGCATTAAGCAAAGTATTACTAAGTCAGCACAAGTTGTAGAGCTGCCTGTTACTGTATGTACAGCAACAGGTCAGGTAAGAGAGACAGAGGACAAGTGTTATCTAAATTTATTTCTATTTATTTATATAATTTTATGTTGTGTTACTACTTTTATATATTTAACCCTCTTGCGTCTTGCTATTATACATTACAGTACAGTCTAGCTTTCAGTATATCATAAAATCTTTCTTTACCTTGTAAGTCATTTGGAAGTTCTTGGAGCATTTTATCAGCGACTTTTCCGAATATTACTGAACAATCCCGTCGGTGAATTCCCTTCCCCACGGCTAGTACATGTTCATGCGCGCTTGCGTGCGTGCGTGCTTGGGTGCATGAGCGCTTGTACTCACCTAGTTGTGGTTGCAGGGGTCGAGTCATAGCTCCTGGCCCCGCCTCTTCACTGGCCGCTACTGGGTCACTCTCCCTGCGCCATGAGCTTTATCATACTTCTTCTTAAAGCTATGTATGGAACCCTGCCTCCACTACATCGCTTCCCAAACTATTCCACTTCCTGACCACTCTGTGACTGAAAAAATACTTCCTAACATCTCTGTGATTCATATGAGTCTTCGACTTCCAACTGTGTCCCCTTGTTGCTGTGTCCCATCTCTGGAACATTCTGTCTTTGTCCACCTTGTCAATTCCTCTCAGTATCTTATATGTCGTTATCATGTCCCCCCTATCTCTCCTGTCCTCCAGTGTCGTCAGGTCGATTTCCCTTAACCTCTCCTCGTAGGACATACCCCTTAGCTCTGGGACTAGTCTTGTTGCAAACCTTTGCACTTTCTCTAGCTTCTTTACGAGCTTGGCTAGGTGTGGGTTCCAAACTGGTGCTGCATACTCCAGTATGGGCCTAACGTACACAGTGTACAGGGTCCTGAACGATTCTTTATTAAGATGTCGGAATGCTGTTCTTAGGTTTGCTAGGCGCCCATATGCTGCAGCAGTTATTTGGTTGATGTGCGCCTCAGGAGATGTGCCTGGTGTTATACTCACCCCAAGATCTTTTTCCTTGATTGAGGTTTGTAGTCTCTGTCCCCCTAGACTGTACTCCGTCTGCGGTCTTCTTTGTCCTTCTCCAATCTTCATGACTTTGCACTTGGTGGGGTTGAACTCCAGGAGCCAAATGCTGGACCAGGCTTGCAGCCTCGCATAATCCTCGTGCGATTGAATTCTTCTCATCAACTTCACATCATCTGCAAACAGGGACACTTCGGAGTCTATTCCTTCCGTCATGTCGTTCACAAATACCAGAAACAGCACCGGTCCTAGGACTGACCCCTGTGGAACTCCACTCGTCACCGGCGCCCACTCTGACACCTCGCCACGTACCATGACTCGCTGCTGTCTTCCTGACAGGTATTCCCTGATCCATTGTAGTGCCTTCCCTGTTACCCCTGCCTGGTCCTCCAGCTTCTGCACTAGCCTCTTGTGTGGAACTGTGTCAAACGCCTTCTTACAATCCAAGAATATGCAATCTACCCACCCCTCTCTCTCTTGTCTTATTGCTGTCACCCTGTCGTAGAACTCCAGTAGGATTGTGACACAGGATTTCCCGTCCCTGAAACCATGTTGGCCGTCGTTGATAAGCTCATTCCTTTCTAGGTGCTCCACCACTCTTCTCCTGACTATCTTCTCCATGACCTTGCATACTATACATGTCAGTGACACTGGTCTGTAGTTTAGTGCTACGCTCCTGTCTCCTTTTTTAAAAATTGGAACTACATTTGCTCTCTTCCATACCTCAGGTAGTTGCCCTGTTTCGATAGATGTGTTAAAGATTGTTGTTAGGGGTACACATAGCTCCTCTGCTCCCTCTCTCAGGACCCATGGAGAGATGCTATCCGGCCCCATAGCCTTTGAGGTATGTGTGTGTGTGTGTGTGTGTGTGTTAGTTAGTTACCATTTTGTCCTAGGCACATGTCGATTGGACACTAGGCCTGTTGTATGTGTGTGTGTGTGTGTGTTAGTTAGTTACCATTTTGTCCTAGGCACATGTCGATTAGACACTAGGCCTGTTGTATGTGTGTGTGTGTGTGTGTGTGTGTGTGTGTAAGGAAACACTTCGAAATGTTTCTGCTCCGCCGGGAATTGAACCCGGGCCTTCCGTGCGTGAAGCGAGAGCTTTAGCCACCAGGCCACATACATTCAAAGAGCAATGGTAGACACACTAGCCGAGGTGGCCAGAAGAGCTCACATGGGGAGAGCAAAGTTACTAGTTATGGGTGATTTCAATCACAAGGAAATTGATTGGGAAAACCTGGAGCCCCACGGGGGTGCTGAATCATGGAGAGCCAAGATGATGGATGTGGTACTGGAAAACCTCACGCATCAACATGTTAGAGACACTACCAGAGATAGAGGTGAGGATGATCCAGCAACACTGGACCTAGTATTCACCTTGAGTAGTTCGGACATCGAGGATATCACGTGTGAAAGGCCCCTTGGAGCTAGTGATCATTTGGTTCTGTGTTTTGATTATATTGTTGAGCTACAAGTGGAGAGGGGAGCAGGAATAGGAAGGGAAAAACGAAACTACAAAACGGGGGACTACACAGGCATGAGGAACTTCCTCCAAGACGTTCAGTGGGAGAGAGAATTTGCAGGAAAACCATTAAAAGAAATGGACTATGTGACAACCAAATGCAAAGAGGCAGAGGAGAGGTTTGTTCCCAAGGGAAACAGAAGTAATGGGAAGACCAGAACGAGTCCTTGGTTCACCCAAAGGTGTAGGGAGGCAAAAACTAAGTGCACTAGAGAATGAAAAAAGTACAGAAGACAAAGGACCCATGGAAAATAAAGAGATTAGCCGAAGAGCCAGAAACGAATATGCACAGGTAAGAAGGGAGGCTCAGCGACAATACGAAAATGACATAACATCAAAAGTCAAGTCTGACCCGAAGCTGTTGTATAGCCACATCAGGAGGAAAACAACAGTCAAGGACCAGTTAATCAGGCTGAGGAAGGAAGGTGGGGAGTTCACAAGAAACGACCAAGAGGTATGTGAGGAGCTCAACATAAAATATAAAGAAGTGTTTACAGAGGAGACAGGAAGGACTCCAGGAATTCAGAATAGGGAGGTATACCAACAAGTGCTGGATGAAATACACACAACCAAGGAGGAGGTGAAGAAGCTGCTATGTGAACTCGATACCTCAAAATCGGTGGGACCTGACAACCTTTATCGGTGGGTCCTTAGAGAGGGAGCAGAGATGTTGAGTGTGTGTGTGTTGGGATTCTGCATACACACTGATAGACAAGACAATCTGTTAAGATATGTTGGACGGATAGTGCAACTTGACAGTCCCCGAAGAGTGATGGCGGTCGTTTGCTGACGTGGCATGCACGAGTGAGTGGCATATGTCCATTATGTAAGTAAGAGAGTACAATCTCCCAAACCCGACAACAGTGGGAAGATGGCCAGAATCCTAAACGTGATTTGATAAAAAAACAATTTACTGTGGTTCAACGCTGACCAACGTTGTTGCTGGTGTTTGCGGAGGTGTAGAAATAACACTGAAAAGTAGTCCAAGTAAGGAATACACTAGTGGGAAATTGGGAGGTCTTGAAAAGTTGACCATGTCCATGTTCATTGCCTGAACATAGGCACGTCCAGAGACTCAGCTAAGCACGATTCCCTTGTGTTTACTAGAAACACGACATAACGAAAGCTATATACGAAGGACACTGGGATAAGGGGAGTCGAATTTCTGGATAGTTTGTAATGCACTCTGGGAGTCCGAAACAACCGAATGACGAGGCGGACGTAGTCGCACTGAGGATGATAGAAGTGAGAATTGTAAATAACCCCACTGTGAAAATATTAGCCAATTCGGGAAATACAGCTCGTACCCTAACCTATCGAAGGATTTAGAATCACCAGCGTACATTGCAATAGCATGAGACTGGGATAGAAAATGATCAAGAAAGTGTGAACATAAAGTAGTAGAAGGCAAGTGAGCTTACTCACATGGAAATAAGGAAGAACAAACAAGAATCATCGGAACTTCCCAAGGAGGTACGGGAAAAAGTAAGACGTAGGGTGAACTTAAAGGTGAAGTAAATTAAGGGAAGACGTGAGACAGAAAATGCGGAGAGGACATGAGGCACTGCCATGTAGCTGAGAGGAGGAGAAAGGGTAAGGCTTAGTCGTGGTTGTATTTTACTTGGGTAAAATACGTTGTGCCAACATTTTTGATATGATAAAACTCCGTGTGTTATGAATAACTCCGTGTGTTATGAATAACTCCGTGTGTTATGAATGATCGTACTGCTGGTAGCGATGAGTGATGACTAAACACCGTTTATGACGATCGGACTTCCTGATAACAAGCGATATTCCTGGATTCGTTGTTTGATACTTCGACATATTTTTTTGTTTACATAACTCACGTAGAATAGCGTATACCCCCAGTGCTCGTTTCATGGTGTTGTCTCTTTAGATTAACTATGAGATCCTTTATCGCGCTGGAAGACAGATGTGCTATTGTGGTATCACTCTTAGTAATACACTTATGTGTGTTTACAGAGGTTTGGTTAACAGGCAGGATGATGAATCTTTTCTTTGTGAGTTGCTTAGCTGTATTAGTTTAGTTGGTAATGGAACATGGAAAAAACGGATTTAACTGCACTCGTTGTTTCAATAATGTAATTTGGAGATTCGTAAGCGACCCAATGAAGAAGGCAATTATGACGCCTCCTTAGTGCGTGGTTGTGTTGTGGGAACTGCAAGAAGGTCATCTTTCTTGCTTGGTTTCCTGTAGACCTTGAACCAAAGACAGCTGTGACTCTTACAGAGAAGGACGCAAAGAAAAGGTAGGCGGTCATTATGTTCCTTTTCCTTGCTGAACTTAATAGAAGTCTGTACGAAGTTGATCAAGAGTTGTGTAGTGATGACTCGTCTGGGGACGATGGCCAAGATATCGTCCACATAACCATGTGACACTGGCTGGTATGTATGGTTTCAATTTATCTTAATCTAGGTGTTTCATGTAAGTTAGTGACCATAGCACTGAGTGGAGAGTCCATGGCCATGCCGCATAACTGTGTTAATAAATCTGCACTAAAAGTCATTAAAGTTAATTCAGAGTTTAACAATATTAAAGATATCTTTGGTTGGTAGAGACAGGTTTAAGTCATCTGCGACGTTTTGCCGGAAAATGGTTATTACTTGATGTGTAGGGACATTTGTGAATAGATAAGTGACATAGTAACTGGTGATCGTTTTATCCTTAACATTCATATTCTTGATCCTTCCTAGGTCTCCTAAATGTCGGTGTTCAGGGCTGATCTTTCACAGTAGCTAGGAGAAATGCAAGTTAATGTTGGGGCGCTCCAGTACCAGAAGTGATGGGTCTTTGGAAATAAATGGTATAAAATACCGACACAATGGAAAAATAAACACATAAGAGTATAATGTGATCCTTTATTGACAACGTTTGCCCACGCAGTGGCTTTATCGAGTCCAGCAGATCTACCTGGAAAATGAGCAACATAGAGATATATAGGTCAGTCAGGTGGAGAATGCTGGGTCAGGTGGAAAGCTGCATGTGAGTCTTAGAGTGTGAAAACATAGTGTGACTTAGGACCTGCAGTGTACCATTCTTGAGTTCTAGGTGATAGCGTTGAAGAAGTTTCTGGCAATAGGTTCAGCTATGTTGTAGAAGCCGTTGTTCTGGTTGAAGTTGTTGGACATACAGATGAGTGATGATTCTAGGATTCTTCGGTATTGCGTGTTGTCTTCTCTGGCGATAAGTCTTGCGTTTCTGTAGTTGATTAAATGGTTGTGTAAATTTCGGTGTTGAACACAGGCATTTCTTGAGTCGTCAGATCTGCCTGCGTACTGGTGTCTGAAATGCGTGTTTGTAGGTCTCTGGATGTTTCGCCAACGTATAATTTGCTGCAGCCATTACAAGGGATTGTGTATACCCTGCCTTGACTGAAGCTTCCTGTCTGTTACTGGTAATGTCCTTAATGGTGGTGGATGTGGAGGTGGATACTCGAATGAGGTCTTAGAAAAATGTTGGAAACTTGTTTGGAAATGGAGTTGGTGGGAAGGACACTGCTGAGAAGAGATACATAGTCCTTCCCACCAACTCCATTTCCAAACAAGTTTCCAACATTTTTCTAAGACCTCATTCCGAGTATCCACCTCCACATCCACCACCATAAGGACATTACCAGTAACAGACAGGAAAGCTTCAGTCCAAGGCAGGGTACACAATCCTTGTAATGGCTGCAGCAAATTATACGTTGGCGAAACATCCAGAGACCTACAAACACGCATTTCAGAACACCAGTACGCAGGCAGATCTGACGACTCAAGAAATGCCTGTGTTCAACACCGAAATTTCACAACCATTTAATCAACTACAGAAACGCAAGACTTATCGCCAGAGAAGACAACACGCAATACCGAAGAATCCTAGAATCATCACTCATCTGTATGTCCAACAACTTCAACCAGAACAACGGCTTCTACAACATAGCTGAACCTATTGCCAAGAAACTTCTTCAACGCTATCCCACCTAGAACTCAAGAATGGTACACTGCAGGTCCTTTAAGTCACACTATGTTTTCACACTACTTTTAAGACTCACATGCAGCTTTCCACCTGACCCAGCATTCTCACCTGACTGTACCCTATATATATCTCTATGTTGCTCATTTTCCAGGTAGATCTGTCTGTGACTCGATAAAGCCCACTGCGTGGGCGAAACGTTGTCAATAAAGGATCACATTATACTGCTTATGTGTTTATTTTTCTGATGGGTCTTTGGAAGCCCGTATAAACGGGCGAGTCTCGGATTCCAGGGATGAGAGTGATACAGTTTTTTTGCCTTGTTTCGTATGCCTAATTGTATGTCTCGATTTAGAAGCTGGTGAGGACTAATAGATGTTCATTTTCTGTATTATTATTATTATTATTATTATTATGGAGAGCGCTAAACACGTTGGAATTATACAGCACATGTGGGGGATGGGGGTAGGGGTGGAAGGCATTCAGGCTCAGTTCAGGGAACTGGAGCACATATTCAATTCCCTAGTTCAAGAGCCCCTCACCAGCATCAAGGAACCTCTCTTTCTGGCTGGATATTTAGTACAGCTAAGTTACTGGAGAGGAAAGCTTGGGTTAAAGTTTCAGCGTGGGCTGCTGTAATGGTTCCCTCTAAGAAGCCCTCCTGGAATCTATTGTCTTGGTAGCGGTAATTTCTGGTGATGAGATTAAGTTCCATTTTGTTGCTATGTAGAGATACCTGATAATTCTAGGTCTACCTAATTCACTCCATCTGGTGGAGTTGCAAAGGACCGGAAATTTCCATGTGAGAGTTTTCTGCTGAGATGCTGTGAGAGCCACCAGCCAAACTGGGAGATGCAGGGAGAACCACCAGCTTCACTCAGGGATGCAAGAAGAACCATCTGCCGCACTCAGGGAAGCTGGGAGAGGCAAGTGCCACACAGAGATGCTGAAAAAGCCAGCTGCCTCAATCAGGGATCCTTGAAGAGCCATCTTCTACACTGGGGATTTTAGTAGAGCCATCTCCTACACTGGGGATGTTGGTGGTAGAGCCATCTGTCACACTCTTGGATGCTGGTAGATGCTGTGAGAATCACCTGCCATAGTAGAAGAGGCTTTCAGAGCACTTGCCACACTAGGAGCAGTTGTTTGAGATACCTGCTACACCGATTATTGGTTGGAAAGCCACCTGTCACACTGTGGGGTGCTTGGAGAGCCACCTGTCACACTGTGGGTTGCTTGGATAGCCACCTATCACACTGTGGGATGCTGCTAGCGCCACCTATCACAGTGGGAAGTTGCTAGATCACTTGTCACACTGGGATGCTGGAAGAGCCACCTGTCACACTGCAAACCGCTGGGAGATGTGTAAATCTCAGAATTTACACTTTCTTTATTGGAAGATGCTTTTAGAGACATGAGCTACATCATCTACTAACTTCTGTAATAAACAAAAATACTGGCCTGTGAGTTTTAGAACCCATCTGCCATGGGTTCAAGCTTCACAGTTCTGGAATTTGAAGATTAAAACTGATCCCAGTTCGCCCCACGTCAAGTTTCGTTCAGGAAAGTTTGTGGACACTGCTTTTAAGACACTGAAATTACTAGATTTTTTCAACTAATTTGTTTCTTAAGAAATTACCTTCACTAAAGAAATTATGTCTCCTTTCATTAACTTATACAAAAAACCTTTTCGCTTTAACTGCCTCTAGTTGACTTATTTTTGTTTAGAGAAGATTTTTAGGATTCCTGCAGATGGGACGTTACCGGGAAAGTTCATTTCGGAGATTATCTTACATAAGCATTTCTCAGAGAAATGCTTCAAAGGTTCCTGGTTGAGTTATGTTGATCACTTGAGCGCGTATAATGACCATTATTGTTTATTGCTATGATCTCTATTTGAAGACTGGATAATCGCTTGGTGCGTTTGTTGTTGATCTTTATGTTGCTTAATTAAAAGACTTTTGAGTGTTTTCCTGCATGCTAGATATTGCTGCTGTTGTGTTATTTTCGGAAATAACTTTCTTCGTTGCTTCTTTTGTATGTAGCTGTTACTTTTGTCTAGTGCATTTTGTTTCACATGCGCTGTTATCTTTACTTTTGTGGCGAGTCAGTTGGACTTCATTCCTGTTTTCCATGAGATGACCCCCCTCCATCCTTGCTGCATTCGCAACAGAATTTTCTGTTACAAAAAGGTACAAAATTCCATAAGAATGTATGAGAGACATATGCAATTTTAAGTAACTTAATTATGGAAACGTTTTTCCCCCAGGAACTTTATAAATTTAATGATTAGGATTGATAAAGCACCTGGTGTGCGAAACGTTCCCATAATAAACTTACCTAACATTGCTTAAGTGTCTCTTTTTTTACATATTAAAAAAACTTTAGTCTTTTCTGGGACAAATTTTGGCGATGTGGTCTTAATTACATTAGATCGTGCCGGACGTGAACATCGAATATGTTCTACAGATCAAACTTGATGTTCCATGAATGGAAGTGGTAATCGGATATGAACAAACTATCTTGAACGTCTTGTTGCGGTATTATAATTTACTTTGACCTGATCAACGTTACAGAAGGTGTCTTTGGTATAAACAACAGCCACTTTCACCTTGGCCCTTATATCCCTGTTTTCAGTCTCCTCATTAAGATGTTAATTGTTTCCTTAAGCTTTAGATTCTGTCGGAGGATTGTAGACTTTTTTTTCTTCACTATTAGAGTCTATCGGAGAATGATGGCTTCGGCTTTAGTTCTATAATTTATCCTTTCATTAGGGAGTTTTCTTACACGTTGCTACCATCTTCTTTATTTAAATGCAGTTAAAGATGCAGAGATAGTGTGCATTGCAACTTATTTATATTTCTAAATATGGTTAGGTTTGAAGAGAAATTAAAGAGATGTAGGGAGGATTCAGGAATTTACTGAACAAATTTTGAAGTGGACATATGAAAGGAGGGATGATGCAGTTAAGTGGCCTATCCACCTTAGCTCTTAGTTTATAGTGAATGTTGTAGCGTGCTTAAGTGTTACTTTATACTTTCAGGAGTGCGAATGTTTGCATCACACATACGTTCCTCTTCATTAGACGTCTACGTTTAGCGTCTGATGACTGCCAAAATATTAGTTTTCGCAGCTATAAAGTACAGCAACGCTAAATTAGCTGGATTATTATTTTCAAATGATATATGAGAGTTAATTATTTGATGGTTTCATCTTAAAGAAAAGCTGGAATCTTTATCAGGATGCTAAATCATTAAGAATCTCCTAATATCGTGAAATTATTTTTTTTACTATTTTACAAAAGTCTTCTTAAAATTTAGATAAAAATTTCGAAGAGCATAAGCTACATTTCACAAATGTTTAGTAGAGGTGTACCAAAGTATCGGTATCGGCATTACATGGTATCGGCTAATTTTGATGGTTTCTGTATCGGTATCGACATAAACTGAGTATCTGTATCGGTGAGTGTTGGTACCGATATTGGTACTAGTGAGTATCTGATATTTTCGATAGTATCAGTATTGATATCGGTCAAAAATTGAGTATCGGTATCAGTTTAGGCAAAACATTTGGCATCGTCCCAACTCTAACAATCAGTATATCATTCGTTGTTTCTGGTAGTCTATTTTCGGTAGCCGGTATTAGGAAGACATACGTTGGGAGTAAGGAGGTGTTCGGGCGCTCTGATTGGATAACATGAAAGGTTTTGACGTGGATGGAGACGAATGGGATAGAATGAACTGGCAGATGGGGCTCAGAAGAAGAAGAAGAAGATAAAAAGAGACTACTGGAGGTGTGGGTTGAGAGTCTGTTGGGTCGGGTTGTTGTTCTTGGCTCCGTCTCTTAACCTTCAAGGGACTGGTTTCACAAGTCTCTTTCATTTACACTCATGAGACTGTGTAGGGGTTTTTCCTTCCCTACTTCTTAACCCAGGTCGTTGCACTTTTACTCTTCCTTACCGTGATGTATTGTCATCAAACATCCCTGCTTCCTTCCTTTGTTCCTTCATATGGTTGTTTCCATATTAGTTCAGTCTATATTTGTAAACTCTATTGTTATCCTTAATTATCTTGTAGTGATAATATATTCTTTGCACTTTTACTCTTTCAGTGACATGATCCAAAGGCTGTTTGATCTTTGTCCATGAAAATATTGTAGATTTAATAAGATTTGTATGAATTTCCAGAAGTACAGTGGTATACAAACCTAATTGAACAGTAAGAGAATTTTAATAACCACTTGTTTGAATAATCTGAAGTTGGTTCAGGTCTAGTTCTAGCCTTTGCACGTCCCTGCTACATGTCGTTCACATATTCCCAAAACAGTATTGTTCCAGCATCGATTCCCTTTATCCCTAAGAACATACAATCAATTTATACATCTTTCTCTTACTTCATTTTTGTTATCACGACATAAATCTCAAGCAGATTTACAAGACAGGATGTGGGAACCAAAGTGACTGGCCAAATTCACTCCTCGTCTTTTCTGCAACATTGAAAGCTCCTGATGTGTTGATTACAACACGAAAGGTCTAAAGCTATCATTCAACTCCCTCCATGTTTTTATGTATCTTGTATCGCTTGTTCTCGATAATTGCATATATATATATATATTATTGTTACCACGAACGAGTGGTATTGATCAATAACTACACTGCACTAGCCAGGGTCGAACCCATGATGGTTTGCCCGCATCATGATGAGCGAAAACACATGACGCTCTAGTCCACTGAACCACACAATCCTTAACAGCATCCAGTAGGATGCGCTACACTGCACTCTGAAGGAGTGGTGTCAATGTTGCAGTTTTATAACTGTAGTGTAAAGCAACCTCTGGCAAGAGAGTGATGGAGTGAATGATGATGAAAGTTTTTCTTTTCGGGCCACCCTGTCTTGGTGGGAATCGGCTTGTGTGTTAATATATATATATATATATATATATATATATATATATATATATATATATATATATATATATATATATATATATATATATATATATATATATATATATATATGTATGTAGGTATGTGTGTGTTTGTGTGTGATTGTAGTGCCTTCCCTGTTATCCCTGCCTGGTCCTCCATATTTCGCACTAATCTCTTGTATGGAACTGTCAAACGCCTTCTACAATCCAAGAAAATGCAATCTACTCACCCTTCTCTCTTTGTCTTACTGCCGTCACTCTGTCATAGAACCCAGTAGGTATGTGACGCAGGATTTCCCGTCCCTGAAACCGTGCTGGCTGTCATTGATAAGCTCATTTCTTTTCTAGGTGCTCCACCACTCTTCTCCTGATAATCTTCTCCATGATTTTGCACACTATACACGTTAGGGACACTGGTCTGTAGTTTAATGCTTTGTGTCTGTCTTCTTTTAAAAATTGGGACTACATTTGCTGTCTTCCATACTTCCGATAGTCGTTCTGTTTTGATATATGTGTTGAAGATTGTGTTAGTTGTACACAAAGCGCCTCTGCTCCCTCTCTCAGGTCCCATGGAGAGATGTTATCCGGCCCTATCGTCTTTGAGGTATCTAGTTAGCTTAACAGCCTCTTCACTTCTTCCTCGGTTGTATGTATTGTGTCCAACACTTGATGGTGTACCCCACCTCTGCCTTTCTGAACTCCCTTCTGTCTCCTCTGTGAACACTTTGAATCTCATGTTGAGTTCCTCACATACTTCGGTCGTTTTTGTGACCTTCCTCCTTCCTTCCTCAGCCTGATTACCTGGTCCTTGACTGTTGTTTCCCTCCTGATGTGGCTGTACAACAGCCACATGGTCGTTGGGCCTACCGTCTTACCTGTGCATATTCATTTTTGGCTCTATGACTTGTCTCCTTATTCTCCTGGGTCCTTTGCCTTTTATACTTTTTCCATTCCTAGCACACTTGGTTTTGGCCTCCCTGCACCTTTGGGTGAACCAAGGCTCAACCTGGTTTATAGGTTTATACCCTTGGGTATAAACCTCTCCTCAGCTTCCTTGTAAATTGTTGTCATATATTCCATCTCGTCTACTGACTTCCCCGCCAGTTCTCTGTCCCACTGAACCCGTTCAGGAACATTTTCATGCCTGTGTAGTATGTGTGTGTGTGTTTGTGTGTGTGTGTGTGTATGTGTGTGTATGTATGTACTCACCAAGTTGTACTCACCTAGTTGGGGTTGCAGGGTCGAGTCATAACTCCTGGCCCCGCCTTTCACTGGCCGCTACTGGGTCACTCTCCCTCCGCCATGAGCTTATCATACATCTTAAAGCTATGTATGGAACCTGCCTCACTACATCACTTCCCAAACTATTCCACTTCCCGACCACTCTGTGACTGAAGAAATACTTTCTAACATCTCTGTGATTCATCTGAGTCTTCAACTCCAACTGTGACCCTTGTTGCTGTGTCCCATCTCTGGAACATTCTGTCTTTGTCCACCTTGTCAATTCCTCTCAGTATCTTATATGTCGTTATCATGTCCCCCCATCTCTCCTGTCCTCCAGTGTCGCCAAGTTTCCCAATTTT